>QVTF01019827.1:2327500-2583003 GCA_003573665.1 Oxygymnocypris stewartii | reverse complement strand
GTTTTATAAATGACTGTAACAGCTATAGAGAGCAACACTTCAGTCTCATCTGATTTAATGTGTTTTACAGTCATGTAACTGTAAAAGCAGCACATTATTTCATTTTGAACTGTTGTCATTTTACAGGAAACCTAAACCCACAGTGACCATCAAACCTGCTCAACATGTATTCAGAGGAGAGACAGTCACTCTCAGATGTGACATATATACTGAAGGAGTCACTAGCTGGGAGTACATCTGGTATAAATACAGTTCAGACAGTGTTTTCAGTGAAGGACAGGAACACACACTCAGTTCTGTTACTGAGTCTGACGCAGGTAAATACTCCTGTTATGGAGCAGAGAGAGAAGGATCACGAACATCACACCGCAGTGATGAAGTTACACTGACAGTATCAGGTGAGTTTGATCATCTCTTCACATACACACACAAGTTTAACATGTTATTAAGGAGTGATTTCAATCTCTCAGATAAAGCAGAGGCAGTTTTAAGTGTTTCTCCACAGACGTGGTTGACTGAAGGAGATCCAGTGACTCTGATCTGTGAGGTTAGCGGCTCCTCTACAGGCTGGACATTCAGCTGGTTCACTAAAACCGTCTTATCAGGTGAGATATGATGTGCTTCCTGTAGTAACATCTGAATATACTGCTTTTGTTAAAATTAAAAATACAAAGGTCATTTATGACTCATGTAAAAATGTCTGCTCATTTCTTGAGGTAACTGCACATTTTAATATTTTCAGGCAACACAAATGGTTATGATCCGCTCTCAGACAGCAGCAGAGGAGCTGGAGGAAACTACACTGTTAGTTCTGCTGCTCTAAATCACACAGGAGTTTATGTGTGTGAAGCAGAGAGAAAAACCAGTCTATGACACACTGTTCAGCAACACAGTTATTATTGGTCACTGGTGAGTTCAGACTGAAACACAGAATGAATTAGACTCTGGAAATGTTCCTTGATATTTTTAGAACTTGATTTGTCTTGAAATGTATTCCTGTCATAATATATTCTCCTGAGACCCCCCCCCCCCAAAAAAAAAAGGTTTCGTGAATTTAGTATTTTGTTCATGTCGTTACATTGTTTAGACCATGATACTTTTTATTTAAAAATACAATTTTGATTTTTTTTATTTTATTCATATTTTATTCTGTCTTCTTTAGAGGACACTAGGACTCAGTTTTTCTAAAAAAATAAAATGGCATGAATACACATCAAAAAGGCAAAATCAATGTTTTTATTTTAAATCACCAATAATGTTTTAGGTTTCAGGATTTTTTTATACTAAACTTTAAGGATGATTCTCAACTTAGTTATAAAATATATAACAAAATGATTTGATATACCATTTAGTTTTATGCAATATGCATCTAAAAATGTCCATAAAATGTTTTCCTATTAAACACAGTGTCTCTATACAGCATGTTGAAAAAATTATTGTCATAATGGGAGTAATACATGGCCATATTTTAATAATAATATCTAATATTTCAGAAGACAATTGATAAATAATGATTTTTTTTATATTGAATTTATATAATGGGAGTAATAAATGGCCATATTTTCATAATAATATCTAATATTTCAGAAGACAATTGATAAATAATTATTTTTTATATTGAATGCTTTTAGTCCTGGTGTCCTCTACAGTGGACATGTATGAAATTATGTCCTGTTTCATAACCGCAAGTCATATTTGAATTTGAAAACAATAACATAACTTCTGTTGCTTTACGACAAACAATCTGAACAAAATTATTAAGATTTAAATGATTATTACAAATTATAGTTATATTTCCATAAGGATGTACACTTTTTAACTAAATTAAATGTAGCCATCTTTAAAGACCTAGAAGTGGTCACGGTGAAACTTCCAAACATGTAGTATCTCTATGAAGCCCTGAATGTGCTCTGTACAGGACATCCAGGCGTATAACTGTGACATGTGTCTCAGAGAAATTCACTAAAATAGAGGCAAAAACTCCATTGCTGGGTCTCAAGAGGATACAGCTACTTTTTAATGTTGTGACTGGAGAAAGATGCTTCTGCTGTCAGGTGTAGTTACTGCATCTACGAGCAGGTCCTAAATAGACCAAACTAACCAGCAACACCTTGATTCATGTTTGCTGCAAAAAAAGAAAGTTTAATTCGTATGATGCAAAATTTTCATGAAAAACTAAAATATTGCTACTGTGGCACAAAAGTGTTACTTACATAAGTGGACTTCAGGGAACATAATCAAATACCTATCATAAAAATAAGTTTATGAAATGTATTTTAAATATGTATGTCATTGAACACATTGATTCTATAGGAGTCACTTTACCAGCAACACAGGACACTCATCAATGTGCACATCAGCAAACTTTATAGGATGAACCATATAAACACTTAATCATTTTACAGATTAATTAACATCTTTCTAATAATTATATCTTAGTAAGTTAATATAAAACAATCTCAGCTAATTATAAACACTACTAGGTTCACACTGTACAGGCAAAGAAGAACCGATCCCTGAGTTGAGTCTGGTTTCTCCAATAGTAACACCTTATGGAGGGTCTTGTTGGTTGTCACAGTTGTCTTTAGTTTGCTTGCTGATGGCATAATGACACATATTTTAAGGTGTAATTAAATAGAAATACTCAGTGTTGTATTTTCTGATACTATAACTTGAATATTTATTTCTGAAAAGCTGTTTTGAAACAGTTTAAGTTATGTAAAGTGTTATATCAATAAAACAGTCTTGATTGATTTCTAAATTGTAGCTGTAATTGTCTTCTCAGGTGTTTCTCCTCCAGTCTCTCTGATCGTCAGTCCCAGCAGAACTCAACACTTCACATCTGTCTCTCTCTCTGAGATGTGAGGACCAGAGTAACTCTACTGGATGGATAGTGAGACGATACACAGACAGCTGGCGGCTGGAAGATTGTTCATCATTACATCGAGGATCACAAACAGGATCTACATGTACAATAAGAGACACTTTAACCTATGATACTGGAGTTTACTGGTGTCAGTCTGAATCTGGAGAGAAATATCATGCTGTTAATATCACTGTACACTGTGAGTCTGTGTTTCTGTATTTATTATTTTTAAAAAGCCCTCATTTTATGTTAAACTAAACTAATAAACCTTTGACTATTAAGCCATTGCTCAAACTTTGACTTTTGTCCAAAAAATAATAACAAACAATTAATAATTGTGATTCTAAATGTATCCAGAATCGTGCAGTCATTTACCCACAAGTCATGTTTATTTGTTTACATATTTAATAACCCATGAGAAATGTGTTTATTATCATTATTATTATTGTATTGATTAACTCGTCCTATTTGAGTTACGTCTCATAAACTAGAATCTCTTCCACTGAGCACATCTGCATAAGCCCATATATCTCTCTGATTTGTGTCTGCATTAACTTTGTAAATAATCTACTTGTGCAAATAATGAAATTAGCTTTTGGTGTGCACACATTATCTTCCTCATCTGCTTCTCGTAGTCTTCCTCCTGTTTATTTCACCACTGCTCCTCGTCTCTGATACTCTCTTATACAACAATGTGAATGTGATTTTCTTACTTTTAAATCAAGTCTTAAATCTCATCGTCTTAAATAAGCTTTTCCTGATTAATTTTAAAATGCATTATTATTATTATTATTATTATTATTGTTGTTGTTGTTGTCTACACATTGTTGATACATTATTACTATAATCTATCTATTTGTCAGCTGATGTTGGCTCTGTTTCTGTAGCTGGTGTGATTCTGGAGAGTCCTGTTCATCCTCTGACTGAAGGAGAAACTGTGACTGTACGCTGTTTATATCAATATTCAACCCCACCAAACCTCAGAACTGATTTATATAAAGATGGGTCACTCATCCAGAATCAAACTACAGAGATGATCATCTCTAATGTCTCAAAGTCACACGAGGGTTTCTACTCCTGCAAACACTCAGAGAGAGGAGAGTCCACCCAAGAGCTGGATCTCAGTCACAGGTGAGAGTCATGAAACTGAACTGATTTTCTCATGTTCTCGTTCAGATATGGTGCTTGATAAAGTGTTTGTGTGTCTCTTCTTCAGCGTCTCATTCAGGATCTCAGATCTCTGTCCTCCACACACTCAGTTCTGTTCTGGCAGTTTCTCCATATGTGTTAGTGACAGTCGTGCTGATTTCAAATGCTGCAGGATGGGAGGTAAATGTCTGATATATTACTTTATATTCAGTTAAACTCCCAAATTGATCGTTATTATTATTAATACTGTGTAGCTTGTCACGCTTTGGGTTTGTAAGGTGCTTACTAAAGCGGCTTAGAAAACAGCAGGTTGTCAGGCTGGCAACTGGGGAAAAGAATGGAGGACTCAAGTGCTGAGCAAAACAGAGGAGTGAAGTTTATTAGTAAACTCCGGATGACAACATCCAAAACAAAACAGAAAGCTGATTAAGAGGAACAGGTGGACGGGGGTGCCGTCACGCGCTCCCAAGCCGGACACGCTATCCAGCGGATTAACTACTCCTCGCCTGGGGATCCTGGACACAGAATGTAGATGGAAGAGAGGAGGTTTTCAACAACAGGTAGACAAACCACAAATGACACACCGACACAGAAAGAGGGCATAGGCCTGAATAAATAGGAAAAGGGAGATGAGTAACAGGTGCAAGGCTGATGGAGCGCACAGTGCTGTGAATCAGCACTGATTGCTCCCCCACGTGCGGCAGCCGGTGACAGGACGTAAACAACCCACCACATGTAGCTGTTAGTGGCAGGAGTGAGTCAGAGAGGGGTGCCTGATCGTGACAGAATCCCTCCCCTCAGGGATGCCTCCTGGCATCTCCAGAAGACTCACCATGACGCCGATGGAACTGGGCTACGAGGGCGCGATCCAGTATATCGCGGGCCGGAATCCAGCATCTCTCCTCCGGACCGAAACCCTCCCAGTCTACCAGATATTGGTGACCCCTACCCCTGTGCCTCACATCAAGGAGTCGTCGTACGGTGTAAGCAGGCAACCCCTCAATGAGTCTGGGAGGCGGTGGGGCAGAGGTCTGGGGTTGGAGAGGAGAGCGAATAACGGGCTTGACTCTAGATACGTGAAATACCAGATGGATTCTTTTAAGCAGAGGGGGTAGTTTGAGTCGAACCGTCACCGGGTTAAGCACTTTGGTCACGACGTACGGTCCAATGAATTTAGGTCCCAGTTTACGTGCGGGCAGCTTGAGAGGGATGTCTCGGGTCGACAACCAAACCTTCTGACCACACAAGTAAAGTGGGGGCTTAGAACGGTGACGGTCCGCCAACGTCTTGTTCCTTTCCCCAGTCCGGATAAGGGCTTGTCTGGCGAGCCTCCATGTCCGGAGGCATCTTCGAATGAACGCATCCACGGATGGAACAATGGCGTCGGGTTCTTGTGAGGGAAATAAGGGGGGCTGGTAGCCTAAGCAGCACTGGAAGGGTGACAAACCCGTAGACGAGACCGGGAGGGAGTTATGTGCATACTTGACCATGGCTAATTTGGAACTCCAAGTCAAAGGCTCTGCTGACGCCACGCAACGCAGGACTCTCTCCAAGTCCTGATTGGCCCGCTCGGACTGACCGTTAGTCTGCGGATGGTAACCGGAGGAAAGGCTCGCTGTCGCCCCCAGTAATCTACAGAACTCAGTCCAAAATCTGGATGAGAATTGGGGACCCCTGTCAGAGACCACATCAACTGGGAGGCCATGGATGCGGAAGACGTGATCAAGGACAATGACAGCCGTCTCCCTCGCTGAGGGTAGTTTGGGGAGGGGAATGAAATGAACTGCCTTTGAGAACCTGCCAACCACGGTGAGGACCACGGTATTGCCACTAGACGGGGGTAGGCCTGTGACAAAGTCCATGGCGATGTGGGACCATGGTCTCGAAGGGATAGACAGCGGTCGGAGAAGGCCAACTGGGGGTTGATTAGAGCCCTTCCCCACCGCGCACACCGGGCAGGCCAACACGAACTCCCGAGCATCTCGCGCTACCGACGGCCACCAGAACCGCTGCTTAATCAGCGCAAGTGTCCGAGCCACTCCTGGGTGGCAAGCTAGCTCAGAGGAATGGCCCCACTGAAGGATGCTGGTTCGAACCGACTCCGGTACAAATAACAGACCCTCTGGGCACCTCGCGGGGATGGTGACGCCGTCAAGTGCCTCACGGACCCTGGATTCCACCTCCCAAGTGACCATCGCAATCACCCGGCTGGGTGGCACGATGGGCACCGGAGAAGGGAATCCAGGTTCTACTTCAAAAATCCGCGAGAGTGCGTCCGGCTTACCATTCTTACTCCCTGGGCGATAGGAGATGGTGAAGTTAAAACGCCCAAAGAATAGAGCCCAGCGGGCCTGCCGAGAATTTATACGTTTGGCGGAACGGATGTACTCGAGATTCTTATGGTCGGTCCAAACCAGAAAAGGAACCCCCGCATCCTCCAGCCAGTGACGCCACTCCTCCAAGGCCAACTTGACCGCCAGCAACTCCTTATTCCCAATATCGTAGTTCCGTTCCGAGGGGGTCAGACGATGGGAAAAAAAAGCGCAGGGGTGTACCTTGTTGTCGGAAGGTGATCTCTGAGACAAAATAGCTCCAACTCCCACCTCCGACGCATCTACCTCCACAATGAATTGGCGAGACGGGTCTGGGTTAATTAGAATCGGGGCCGAAACGAAGCGGCTCTTAAGCTTCTCAAAGGCCTCCAGGGCCTGTTCAGACCAACAGAATCGCCGTCGTGTGGAGGTAAGATTAGTCAGAGGCAGGGCGATCTGGCTAAAACCTCGAATGAACCGCCTGTAAAAATTGGCAAACCCCAGAAATCGCTGGACCGCTTTACGATCCTCTGGGGTGGGCCAATTAGCAACTGCTTCTACCTTGGCCGGGTCCATCCGAATGCCTTCCGGCGACAAAATAAACCCCAGGAACGGAACTGATTGTGCGTGAAACTCACACTTCTCCAGCTTGGCGAATAAGCGATTCTCTAGAAGCCGCTGTAACACTAGCCTGACGTGCTGGATGTGGTCACGCTCGTTCTGGGAGAAGATCAGGATGTCGTCGAGGTATACAAACACGAAACGGTTGACCACGTCTCGGAGCACGTCGTTTACGAGTGTCTGGAAGACTGCGGGGGAGTTAGAGAGTCCAAAAGGCATTACCAAATACTCAAAGTGGCCTGTAGGGGTGTTAAAAGCAGTCTTCCATTCGTCCCCCTTCCTAATCCGAACCAGGTGGTAAGCATTGCGTAGGTCTAACTTGGTAAAAATGGTCGCCCCCTGCAAGAGTTCGAACGCTGAAGACATTAACGGCAAGGGGTGGCTATTCTTGACCGTAATGTCATTCAGCCCCCGATAATCAATGCAGGGACGGAGCAATCCATCCTTCTTCTCCACAAAGAAAAACCCCGCCCCAGCCGGAGAGGAAGAAGGGCGTATAAACCCGGCTAATAGAGATTCATTGATGTATTTCTCCATGGCCTCCCTCTCAGGACCGGAGAGCGAATAAAGGCGCCCCTTCGGAGGAGAAGTGCCAGGTAGTAATTCAATCGCACAATCGTACGGGCGGTGCGGAGGAAGAGATGAAGCCCGGGACTTACTGAACACCGCCCTCAGGTCATGGTAAGCCTCTGGAACATTAGCCAGGTCGACTGGCTCCCCCTGTAACACAGAGACAGACATGACAGGGGATGAAGCAGACACCAAACATTGAGACAAACAAAATGGAGTCCACTCTAATACAGTGTGGTGAGCCCAATCAATAAAAGGGTTGTGCTTAATAAGCCAGGAGTGCCCCAAAACTACTGGAGCGGAGGGAGAGTGGATCAGGAGGAATCGAATCTCCTCAGTGTGGTTGCCCGATATGGTCAGGTGAACGAGTCCCGTGACGGCTGTGATCTTGGTGAGGGGGGTGCCACACAGGGTCTTGGCGGAGATCGGTTCGGCTAGAGGAGAAACGGGGATGCCCCACTCCCTAGCTAGCTCAATGTCCATGAAATCCCCCTCCGCTCCCGAGTCAATGAGCGCTGCCACCGTGTGGGTGATCCCCTCAGATTGGAGTACTGCCGGGAGGGTGGTTGGGCCACCAGAGGGCAGTAGAGCGGCAGTCACGCCTACCGTGCACGGTCTCTCACCAGAAGAAGATTGCCTCTTGTGGGGACAGACGGTGATCATATGGCCCGCCTCTCCGCAGTAGAGACACAACCCGTGGGCAATCCGATGCCGCCGTTCCCGGGCCGTGAGATGAGCGCAGCCGATCTGCATAGGCTCCTCTTCAGCGAACCCAAACCGTGGTGATGTGGCGCTTCTAGCGCTGGGCGGCGGATCAAAGCTCTCACGCCTGTGCGGATAGCGGTGTTGTGACCTGAGCGCCAAGCGAAGATCCCCCCGAGTGGCGAGTTCGACCAATCCATCGAGTGAGGGGGGCAGCTCCTGGGAGTAGATCTCGTCCTTTATCTGCTCCGCCAGTCCGTGGGGGAAGTGGTCCCACAAGCTAGATGCGGCGAACGTGCGGAACTCAATGGCGTAATCTGACACCGTTCTGCTTCCCTGTCGCAGTAGCGATAGCGCCCGTGCTGCCTCATTGCCTAGAGCTGATCGGTCGAAGACCTTACGTAGCTCCTGGGAGAAGTTGGAGTAGGAGCTGCAGCACTCATGCTTGTTGTCCCACATCGCTGTACCCCACTCTCTCGCGCTACCGACCAGGTGCATTATCACGAACGCCACCTTGCACTCCTCGGTGGGGAAACAGGAGGGCTGCAGTGAGAAAGTCAGGGAGCATTGGGACAAAAACGAACGACAGGATGTGGGTTCACCTGAATAAGGAGCCGGCGGATTCAGGCGGGGTTCCGATCGACGCAGAGGGGATGTCTCCTCAAAAGCGGGTGCCGCTACGGCAGGATCCACCGATGGACCGACCTGGATCTGATCGAGTCGTTGGGTTATGACGGTGAGTTGTTGAGATAGCCTGGTCAGGGCTTGATGAGAAGCCTGTATCTCATCCTGTTGACGTCCGAGGAGGATCCCCTGTTGTGCGAGGGCGTGGCGGATCTCATGGTCTCCAGCTGAGTCCATATCTGGTCGGTGTGTTCTGTCAGGCTGGCAACTGGGAAAAGAATGGAGGACTCAAGTGCTTCAAGTGAAGTTTATTAGTAAACTCCGGATGACAACATCCAAAACAAAACAGAAAGCTGATTAAGAGGAACAGGTGGACGGGGGTGCCGTCACGCGCTCCCAAGCCGGACACGCTATCTAGCGGATTAACTACTCCTCGCCTGGGGATCCTGGACACAGAATGTAGATGGAAGAGAGGAGGTTTTCAACAACAGGTAAGACAAACCACAAATGACACACCGACACAAAAAGAGGGCATAGGCCTGAATAAATAGGAAAAGGGAGATGAGTAACAGGTGCAAGGCTGATGGAGCGCACAGTGCTGTGAATCAGCACTGATTGCTCCCCCACGTGCGGCAGCCGGTGACAGGACGTAAACAACCCACCACATGTAGCTGTTAGTGGCAGGAGTGAGTCAGAGAGGGGTGCCTGATCGTGACACAGGTATTATGAAAATGGTTGTAATACAAATCAGTTCAATGAAATCTGCCTCACTCCT
Organism: Oxygymnocypris stewartii; assembly: GCA_003573665.1. Classification (NCBI taxonomy): domain Eukaryota; kingdom Metazoa; phylum Chordata; class Actinopteri; order Cypriniformes; family Cyprinidae; genus Oxygymnocypris; species Oxygymnocypris stewartii. The sequence goes on along the minus strand of QVTF01019827.1, from coordinate 2,573,384 downwards.
TCTGTTTATCTTTTACGCTACAAATACACATCTTTCTTCACTGATAAAATACATGATTTTTTGTTGTTTTGTCTTTTCTATTCAAATGTGTTCACATATAGTTAAAAGATGATGGAAGGTAGTTCATAAAAAGGACAAAAATCATACACAGCTGCTCAAGTAAACACTTGATTGTTTTGTGTGTATTTAACTGCTGCATCTGTTGAAGAACAAGAAACTACAATCTGATCTCAATCTGTCGTGATGTTGAGAACTTCAGCTTCATCCTGGATTCTCTCGGTGTCTCAGTTCAGACTGAACATGATTATTTACTGTAAAAGTCATGTTTTGGGAGTGACTCTTTTTGGCTTCTCACAGTTGTTAAAATCATCAGATCATCACGACTCTTTTGACTTCTGAGTGAAACAGGATATTCAACGAGAAAACGTGCAGACAAGAACTTGATTTGATCCATCGGGAATTCATTGGATTGTAAAAAAAAGAAAAAGAAAAAAAAGGTTGTTATACACATAGTTTATTTTTTTCTGCTTTACCATCATAATTATGGGTGTGTGATATTGATGAAAAAGGTTATATCTCTATTTCCTGGGTAAGCAAGTTTTGTATACAAGGTGTCGTATTGGACATACTAGATTAACTCATTGATATTTATTAATTGGTGAAGAAGTACCTAAATGTCGATATTGATGGGTTCACTTGACAGTGAAACATGTGCTTTCGGTCTGCACAATATTTAATAACATGAGACGAAGGTTATTATCAGGACAAACTCTTAAGGACTTGTTTTATAATATTCACACAGAAAAACTTTTACACTTTCTTTCAAAAGTACATTTAAAGTATCTTGTATAGGATTTTATGTACAAAAATTTATTTTATAATTTCTTTAATAATTTTTTGTATTGTGTACTACTGTATTGTTATAATCTTTGTTTGCCATGAAACTTAATAAATTCGGTTAATAAACGTCAATCAAGTCAAGCTCTATTTCCTGTGATTTTGTTGATTAATTGTTATAAATTCATTTTAAATCAAATGTTAAATAATTTAAAATGTTTTTACATTTCTGGATTTATTGTCGTTATAATTGTTTTATGATTATTTAAATTACTTTTTATGTAATGAACTTTGAATTATCATTGTGTATGAAATGTGCCGTATTAATAAACTTGCCTTTCCTTGCCTTGATAACAATAATTAGACAATATTTTGCTGAGTGTATTTCTGTGCTGTTACTTTGGCTTATATAAGCTGGTCAGGGACAGCTGGCTCATATTTTGTGTGATGGTTGGGTCACACTGGTGACAGAAATGAACTTTTCCATTGTAGCATTTGGACCTATCAGACACACACTTTTTAATTTGATTAAACAAATCAATTAGTTATTAGATTAACAAATAATCACAGACCCCTCACTCAATACGCACGGGTATGACTCCAGGCTCCTGGTTCCATGGCAATCAATCTGATAAACACTTGCACAGGTTATTCACCTGGGGTTAATGCACAAACTACTAAAGATAATATATTGCAGTGGTATCAACATGTAATATTCATTCTCAATTAGATCATCCGAAGACCAATTGATAGAGACCAAACATGGTATAAGTGAAGTGATATTAACTGGTGATCTATCATACGCATGCATAAAACAGTATACAATACACAAGAACATATACAAGAACAGTACTAATACACACAATTACCTGAAGATATGTGTGTTCATTCAAATACAGATTTTTCTGTGAATTAATTAGAGAAGAGTAAAATGTTATGGCCTAATGGTCTTTCCTATAGGAAAAAGATAGTGAGAGTTGCTCTGCCTGCTTTCTGTTGAGCAAAAAAACAAGTGTTTATCAGATTGGTCACCATGGAACCACGAGCCTGGAGTCATACACAGACATACCCGTGCGTATTGAGTGAGGGGTCTGTGATTATTTGTTAATCTAATAACTAATTCATTTGTTTAATCAAATAAAAAGGAAGAGCGACAACGTGTATCTATTTATTAATTTATTGAATAAATATTCTGAATATTTCATTTATTCCGAACAGCAACTTCGCATCTGTATTTTAAAACATTCTCTCTTCTTTTACTTCTCCTCCTTCCTCCTTTTCTCTTATTAGCGCCTCTAGCGGCAGCATAAGGTATTACTTAAGACACAACATTTCCATTCTTTGTAAAACACAATTCTTAACCAGAAGAAAACATGTACTCTGAATAAAGTAGTTGTAACTTGTAACAACCTAGGCAACTATACAGTAACAGTCTTTACAGAACATTCAATGTCATATATATTGCCTAAACTGATTACATAAATACATGAACGGTCAGCAAACAGTCTATTGACATTCAACAAATTCAACATAATTTCTTTATAGTTACTTCAAACACTTTTGTAACCAGTAAGTGCTGAATTCTTACAGAACAAATGTATTTCCTTTTTAAGCTACATTGTGCACAAAAGAGATGCAGGACAGTCCTGTTTAGGTTATCAAATAGTCCTTGTGCCAATTAGGCTTACGCCTCATACGTGAGACTGTCACAGGATTGTGTGTATTGTTAAGTGTTTGCTGTAACGTATTACTAGCACAGTCAGTCAATCCAGGTGAGTATGCCAGGTGAGCAGCATTCCACTTTTTTCCATCACTGAGCAAGAATGTGTTGGGTCCCACTCTCTTCTCTACTCTTACGGGAGCAGAGAATCTCGGATGACCTTTTGGAGTTGCACGAGGAAGCCTTATCCTATCTTTTCATCCCACATCAAAGAGAGGAGTGCGAGCACTGCGTTTGCGATCTGTGTATTGTTTCATTTTATCCTGTTTCTTTTTCACATTTGCACGGACAGCAGCAAGATCACTTTTTTCCTCACTATCCAAAGGTAGGATGTTAAGCTTGGTTCGCATCTTCCTCCCATACAATAGCTCATAAGGTGATATGCCCATTGTGGCATGCAGTGTTGCCCGGTACACCTGCAACCACTCTGTGACAGCTCTGTTCTGTGGTTGTGCATACTGAATTGCTGTCTGGATGCGCCCTTTCAGTGCACAATGAAATCTTTCAACAGCGCCGTTAGATGCCAGATAGTACGCTGATGTACCAATGTGTTTTACATCTCGTTGTTTCAAAAACTCAGCAAAGACAGCAGAAGTGAACTGAGTACCATTGTCCGTAACAATGCACTCTGGGTTGCCATGACGACTAAAGACAGTGCTTCAAAATTTGACAATGTCCTCAGTAGTCGCACTGCTGGCGAATGCAAGTTCTGGCCACTTGGAATGATAGTCTGTGAGTGTTATAGCATATTTTTTTCCATGGGCCCTCAGGAAACTGAACTGGCTGCAAAGGTGTTGGGTGTGTCACCTGAGTTTTGTCATTAGACTGGCAGGGAATGCATGTAGAGACTGTTGACTGGACTTGAGAGTCCATCTGCGGCCACCATTCAAGTTTGTGTAATCTCTGTTTTGTACGCACTACTCCCTGGTGAGCCTCATGTGCCAAGGAAATCACAGTGTGTCGAAGGGCTACAGGGACTAACAGCCTTGTTCCTCTGAAAATTAAAGCATCTTTCACTGAGAGTTTGTCTCTCACTCTGAAATATGGAATCAAGTCCTGACTCACTGCTTTGATGGAGGGTGGCCAGCCACATGTGATTTGCTGTCGTAGTTTCTCCAGTTCAGGACAAGCAGCACAGGCAGTTTCAAAGTCAGTCACGGAAAGAGAGCACAATGTTGAGGAAATGAATGCAACAATTTCAGGTTCCACGTCAGTAGAGGAATCAGCAGGTGCAGGTATGGGAAGATGAGACAAGCAGTCTGCAGTGTGATTCAGGGACCCAGGCCGATAGACAACGCTGTAATCAAAACAAAGCAGACGAGCTGCCCAGCGAGCTATCCGCATTTCGGCTCTTCCCATTCCTTTTGTGGGTAGTAAGGTGGTGAGTGCCTGGTGGTCTGTGCGGAGTGTAAAGCGATGGCCCCACAAGTAAGTTTGCTATTTCTTAGTAGCCCACACACATGCCAGGGCCTCCTTCTCTACTATAGATTTTTTTTTTCAGCATCAGTAAGTGTGCGGGAAGCAAAAGCCACTGGTTTTTCTGTTCCATTCGATTGTATTTGGGCGAACACTGCACCCAAACCATAGTCACTTGCATCTGTTGAAATTACTGAATGAAGTGTGGGGTCGTAAATGGCAAGGGCAGGACTAGACACAAGCATCCGTTTAATGTCCTCAAAGCTGTTTTGAGCAGCAGGAGTCCAAGCAAACAGTCCTTTTTCCTTAGTGCACTCACGCATTGGGGCAACAACTGTCGCAAATCCAGGAAGAAATTTTGAGTACCACAACACTAATCTTAGGAAGGATTGCAGAGATGCTGCATCATGATGGAGGCGGAGCATTACGGACAGTATCCAGATGCTCCTGGTCAGGTAAGATGCCCTTAGCATTGATTGTGTGTCCCAGGAACCGCAGTGAAGTCTGTCTAAAATTGAATTTTTTCTCATTTAGCACAAGTCCTGCCTCTTTCAGTTTCTGCAGCACAGTGCTCAGGGTCATGTCATGCTCCTCCACTGTTTCTCCATACACAATGAGATCATCCAGGTAATTTTTTACACCTAGTACTACCTCCAGGATGGTGGTCATCATCTTTTGAAAAGCAGAGGGTGCCGACGCCAGGCCATAAGGAACCCTACAATATCTGAACAGGCCATCATGGGTGATGAAAGCTGTAATATCTCTACTATCATCATGCAGGGGAAGCTGATAGTATGCATTAGCTAAATCGATACTAGAAAAGACTACAGCACCCCTAAGGCTGGTAAGTATTTCATCAGTGTTTGGTAAGGGATAACAGTCAGTAATGACGGCTTTGTTAACTTCCCGTAGATCAGCACACATCCGTATCCCACCAGTTTTCTTCCCTGTAACAACGATGGGAGACACCCATGCATCTACCTGTTCAATCACACCAGCTTTCTGCAGACGGTCTAATTCAGCTGAGACAGAAGCTCGGACTGCAAAGGGCAAGCGTCGCAATTTCTGACGCACAGTTTTCACTGAAGAGTCGATTTTTACCTTGTGGACAAAGTTTTTTACACATCCTATTTCTGTATCGTCCATGGGTGTGGTATTGGTGGCCATGATGGAAGTGCAGACCTTATCACCATTGATTTGAAGTTTCAGGGTAGAAATCAAATCCATGCCCAGCAGAGCAGTTCCTTTATCAACAACGAAAAACGTGGCCGCAGCTGATGCATTGGAGAGACGTGCTTGTGCTTGCAGACATCCAAGTACAGGTATGCATTCCTGAGTATAAGTCACAAGTCGGATGGAAGGTGTAGATAATTGTGTGGCACTGAAGCAGCGTTTATAAATATGGAGGGGCAATATGGACACAGAAGAACCTGTATCCACAACGAAATGCACTGTGGTGCCAGGTGAAGCAGGAGTATTAACAGTCACATTGCAATGTAGTTTCTTTGGTGCATCAGCTGAGTTTACCAAGTACAGTACTTTGACGTCATGCACTTGCACCTCATGCACATCACTCGATGGAGCTGAACGGCACACTCGCGCAAAATGTCCCTTCTTGTTGCATAATTTACAATAAAGTTTTGCAGCAGGATATTGTGCTGAGTTAGCTAGGTGCTTGTCTGAACCGCATCTGAAACATGACTTACGGGAAGAAGAAGCGGTGGCAGCAGCTGGACGTGAACGGTGTTTCCCTCTCGCATGGTGTGACTTAACTTGTACAGCTCGCACTGGAGCATCTCTGTCAGATGTCATTCTTTTTGCGTGCTCAGTCGCAGATTCTAATTGTATTGCAAGGCCGGTTGCTTTCTGTAACGTCAAGTCCGGCTCGAGTAACAGTCTCTGTCTAATATCATCGCTTTGTAAATGCTCCAGCAATTGATCACGAATCATATCGTCGACTTTATCACCAAAGTCACAGTTAGTAGCGAGTCCATGCAAAGCAGCAACGTACTGTTGTATGTTTTCGTGTGGGGCTTGCAATCTTTTTCTGAACAGTTCATTTTTGGCATGAACTGTTTTTTTAAAGCAGCGACAGCAGTATCATATGTCTCACCAGTATCTGGCAGAGCGTAAAAGATGTGTTGACCCTCGGCGCCCAAACAATGAAATAGTGTAGCTCTCTTCCGAGCATCAGGCCATGCAGTGTCCACTGCGTTGATTACCAGCAAATTATTGTCAAAGATGCGTAACCACATGTCGAATGGCATGGTAGGGTCTCCCGGGCAGGACAGGAACGTTGGCAGTGCAGAGACATTCTCAGACATTTTTTAATCAGTCAAAGTCAGTACTCAAAAGTTAGTATCCTCGTCGCCAATTTGTTAGGTTTCAAAAGGAAGAGTGACACCGTGTATTTGGCTGAGGATGCTGAATAAATAAATACATTTATTTATTTATTTATTTATTCATTTACAGTAACTGACAGTATATTCCAATGTGTGCTTACTGTATATTAAGTTGTTTGGTCTTTGAACTTTTCTCTTCTAGTGATTTTCATCTACTGTAAGATATCTTTACAGTCGTGTAATGAAAGTAAACTTTTCTTAAAGTGTATTGCTGAATGTTACTGTATCTGCACCCCTCTATTTATGTATTTTACTGTAACAGTCATTGACTAGCTAAATGATTCCTTTTTCCCAAAAGCAGGTTTTTGTAACAGTGTTTTGAATTGATCTCACTATTGTTTTCTAGACAGGAAAGTAGTCTGAGTATTTGACAGGTTTGAGTATCATCTGAGGCCAAAATTTGAGTCTGGCAAAAGAGAACATGTTTTTGACTAAACTTTTTGATTTTGACCTGCAAGTTTGGAGTTTGCACAAGTTGGTGTGTAGGTTTGATATTGTGTTTAAAGTTGTGAGAAAATTGCGAATTGTTTTGTGGACTGTGTGTTAGCAATCCAGAAAATTGTAAACACTTGTAACATTTCTATATTTGATGTATCTAATATATATATATATATATATACACACACACAGGTGCATCTCAATAAATTAGAATGTCGTGGAAAAGTTCATTTATTTCAGGAACTGAACTCATTGTGAAACTCGTGTATTAAATAAATTAAATGCACACAAACTGAAGTAGTTTAAGTCTTTGGTTCTTTTAATTGTGATGATTTTGGCTCACATTCAACAAAAACCCACAAATCTCAACAAATTAGAATACTCCATAAGACCAATAAAAATGTACTCAATACTTGGTAGGGGCTTCTTTTACTTTAATTACTGCCTCAATTCGTCGTGGTTTCAGTTCAGAAAATAAAAGTTTCAGTTCAGTCAATCTTTTTTTACCCCGTTTTAACATCTATTTTTAAGGAGACAGGCCGTAGCTGTCGGGCAAGGTGATGGATAGCAGCGGCGGCGCATAATCTCTGCATTCATTTTGGTCAGATCGCCTGTCAATCAAGCTCTTTGCAAACGGTTAATTTAAAAGGGCGAATCAGAATCAATTAAACATTGATAAAGACTGCAGCCAGTACTGGTGTCTCACATCATATCTTCTTATTATTCTACGGGTGAGCAAAATTGATTCAAAAACTAAATGCAACTAATGTAATACAGTGTATTTCAAAGATGTATGTGTTCATTTTTGTTGGATTACAGAGTAAGAGTGTTTTGTAATAATGAGTCATATATCAGACATAAGAGGGACTAATATGTAAATGTAATGTGAAATATGATAAAATGCACAAGTTAAATGAGTTCACTGATGTTTTTAAAGAGTTTGTAATGTTGTTTGTTATTGGATGAGTTAAATGTGTGTTCGCAACTGGAAGTTATCAAAGAGTCAAAATGGCGGTGCATGTATGCGAGCCAAAATGGAGACGTATCTGTAAAACACAAGAATAGCGTATTCATCTGTAGGACAGTCTAAAAATGAGACTAATTGTTTTGTGAATGTTTTGGTGGTGTGAAATCCTGGATATTTGATTGAAAACAATGTGAATATGATGTGCTTGATAGTATTTTTTATTTTATTTTATTTATTTAACCTTTATTTAACCAGATTAAAAATCTCTTTTGCAGAAGTGTTCTAGCCAAAATGGACAGCAATACATCAGTTTCATTACAAGATATTACAACACAGACAGACTAGAAACACTTAAAAGCAGTTACGACATGTTGAGTCAATTTCCATTTGCCGAATAACTCTTTTGAAATTATCCAAAGACAGAGAATTTTGTAATTTCAATTTCGATTCCAGTCAGACGGAGCTGCGTATATAAAAGCCTTTTTACCCAATTCAGATTGAACAAAAGGAACAGAGAGAGTATAACAATTTTGTGAGCGAAGGAAGTATTTCTCAACAGCTTTCTGTTTTATAAGACAGCAGAGATACGAGGGCAACATCCCCAGAATGGCTTTAAAAATAATTAAATACCAGTGCATTTTTCTTCTGCTAAGCAAAGAAGGCCAACCTACTCTGTTATACAATATACATTGATGAATTGAGGGTTTACAATCTGATATAAATCTTAAAACACCATGATAAACGGCATCTAAAGAGGAAAGAAGATATGATGGTGCGAACTGAACACTACATCACCATAGTCAAGCACGGGTAGAAAAGTAGTGGTAACCAATTTCTTTCGTACATTGAATGAAAAACAAAACTTGTCCCTAAAATAAAAACCAAGCTTAATTTTGAATTTTTTATTCAGTTGAGTAATGTAAAAGGCAAAAGATAGTACGTCGTCCACAATATTGTCAAGATATTTGTACTCTTTTACTAATTTGATCTACGGTACCTTGTAGACAGTTGACTATAAAAGGGTGTTACTTAAAGAAAACCCCTTCCCATGTCATGCTGTCAGCAATGTGAAATGTCACAAGAACTGAGAAAGAAAATAATTTCTTTACACAAGAAAGGTGAAGGCTACAAGAAGATCAGCAAAGCTTTACTTATTAGTCAGAATGCTGTAGCAAAAGTGGTACAAACATTTAAAAAAGATGGAACTGCAACCATCTCACAGAGACGTCCAGGTCGTCCACGGAAGTTAACACCTCGTCAGGAGCGTCTTCTGATAAGAAGGGTTGAAGAAAATCGACATGCAAGTTCACTGCAGTTATCTAAAGAAGTAGAAAGCCAAACTGGGGTGACTATTTCCCGTGACACAATACAGCGTACACTGCAGAGGAATGGCATGCATGGGTGCCGTCCACGAAAGAAGCCTCTCCTAAAGCCCAGGCACAAAAAAGCCTGCCTAGAGTTTGCCAGGGCCCATGCTGACAAAGATGAAGACTACTGGGACTCTATACTCTGGAGTGATGAGACCAAGATAAATGTTTTTGGAACTGATGGCTTCAAAACTGTATGGCGTCACAAAGGTGAGGAATACAAAGAAAAATACATGGTGCCTACAGTGAAACATGGTGGTGGCCAAGGGCGTCGCTAGGCCATTTTTAGGGGGGCTTTAGCACCCCTAAATTTCTGCTCAGCCCCCCTAAAAATCTTGTGATTCTTCCCCTTTAAATTTCAAATGAAAACGGCAGCAGACTTCGGCTCCTCCCCATCTTTCTGCGCGTTCTTCAATCCACAGACTGCGGTGACGCAGAGGAAAGGACAAGGTGTGTGTTTATCGATAGATTGTTATAATATCTACATCTATGCAGTTATTTGTCATAAATACTGTTTACAAAAAGTCATGGGAGAGCAATCGGTTTCCAATCTACTGTAAAGTTTTCGCTGCATTCACCACTCATCACACCACAGCTGTTTCCTTCAGCGAAAGCCCTTAACACATATGAACGCATACTTTATAAAACGATCACGTTATTGTTATTTGTAAATATTTTTATTTATTTATTATTATACCCTCATTGGGGGCTGAGCCCCCCTAAAATGAAAATCCTAGAATCACCCCTGGTGGTGGCAGTGTCCTTATGTGGGGCTGCATGAGTGCTGCTGGTGTCGGGGAGCTTCTGTCATGGTGTTCTGAAGAGACAAGTTGAGCATCACTCTCCATCCAGCATCCAATCTCTAAAAGAGGTCATTCTTGAAGAATGGAAAAGATAGATCTGGCAAAATGTCGCCAACTTGTTCATTCCATGCCTAGAAGACTTGGTGCTGTCATTAAAAATCATGGAGGCCATACAACATACTAGATTTAGTAGTTTTTGTTGTGGGGTGTACTCATTTTTGCATCACCCTAATTTGAGTAAAACTGAAAAATTTGTAATTTAAGTTATATTATTAACCTTACTTACATGTTATAAGTTAAACAGATGTTATATTAAACTTAGTCTTGTCAACATTTTGGAAATGTTTTTTTGTGTTCATTGAGATGTTGTTTAAAATTGTACTTTTCAAAGGGGGTGTACTCATTTACGCTGAGCACTGTATTTAGTTATAACTTCTTATGATTTATCATGGATTCCCTGAATTTACGGCCAGCAAATTAACACGCAGTAAATACACTCGACAGTGTCAGCTCACATATGGTTAAAACAGTAATTGCAATATTGTCATAAATGGTATGTTTAAATTGATTAATTTAGTAGATGTTTTTATTCAGAGTGACTTACAAATGTGCTGAGTGCTGCTGAGCAGTATGCAAACATTGGTGTCTTGAAATGTGATACAGACAGCAACCGATAGCCAGTAAAGACAGACAAAGAGAGGTATAACGTGAATTCTCTTGTGCTCATTAAAGACCCGTTGTGCTGCTGCGTTCTGGATATTTTGAAGAGGTTTGGTTGCACATGCTGGAAGTGCAGCAATTGACAAGATGACACGAGCCTGGATGAAGCGTTGTGCTACATGTTCATTTAAGAAGAGGCTTATCTTCCTGATTTTGTTCAGTGCAAACCTGCTTGACGGTGCTGTATATGCAAAGTGGTCTTTGAAGGTCAGCTGGTCATCAAAGATTAACCTAAGATTTCTGGCTGATCTGGTTGGTAGGTTTGATTGTTGATGATTTTAGCTGGATGGTGAAGTTGTGCTGGAGAGACGAGAAGCTCTGTCTTCACTAGATTGAGTTGTAGATGAAGGGTTTTTATGCCGAAATATCCATCAGGCAGTCTGAGATTTGGGTAGCTGCTGTGTGACTGTTTGAATTTAAAAGTAGAGCTGTGTGTCATTAGCATAGCAATGGTGCATATCACTCACCCCTATTGTAAAGCAGTTCAGTCCAACATAAGGCTCAGTATAGCAATGCTATGAAGCCTCTTTGATGTTTTTCACTTCACAAATTATAACCACATTACAGTGGCGTAGCCAGAGTTAGATTTTTTGAGGGGGATTATTTTAAAATGAGGGAGGGGGGGGCTCTAAATTATATGTAGGCTATAATCTCAATATTAAATGTGTAGATTTTCAAGTGTTTGTGTTGCGTGTGGAAGCTGAATACAGGCTTTCCTGTAGCTCAACTGGTAGAGCATGGCGTTAGCAACGCCAAGATCATGGGTTCGATTCCCAGGGAAAGCAAGAGCTGATAAAATGTAGAAACTGTAACTTGAATGCAATGTAAGTCGCTTTGGATAAAAGCGTCTGCTAAATGTATAAATGTAAATGTAATGTAAATGAATAGCAGTGCGCTTATACTGCATGACAGTTAAAGCCTGGTTTATACTCGCGTCTGCACGAGCACGTGGCTCAGGTTACTGCCAGAGGAATACTCAGACTGATTCAATTTTTTGTTTAATATTATTTTGTTTATTTTGTCATTATTTTTATTGTGATTAACCTCCCGTTCTTGTTCATAGTATAATGACATTCAACCTTGAGCTTTATTGTCATTCCGCTACATGTGTGGACATATAGTGGGACGAGATGTCGTGCCTCACAGGACCACGGTGCTACATAAATACAGATATACAACACGAAGTAAAACAGTATAAACCTATACACAACTAACCTACTGTCAGCTTTGACTATACATATGCTACATATAAAAGTGGTTACCTATACATAAACTAAAAAAAATACAAACTGTACATAACTGTATATAACTTGATTAAGATGATCAAACTTAATTTTAAATATCGTCTATGGGCTAGCAATATTTATTTATTTAAATCATGAAGTCAGCGCATGGAAAATGGTCATATTTATAATGCATTAAAAATCTCATGTCTTGCCATGTTACTTATTTCAATGTCACGAATCCGGTTCATGGGTTTCCTTTAATTCACCACCAGAGGTCACTCGCTCAGCACATGGTCTCTTGCACTACACTAACTGTTGCACTCCACCTCAGACTACAATTCCCATCATCCATTGCACTGACGACACACTAGGGCTGTAGTACTCGAGTCCGCTCTCGGACTCGAGACATTTTTCTATCGTCTCGGACTTGTCTTGGACTCGTTGGTATTTGGACTCGGACTTGTCTCGGACTTGGTCATCGGACTCGCCAAATGTTCAAGTTGGTCTCGAACGAGTCCAGCAATATATGCTTTTTTTCTCTCTTTCAAAACAAAGACTCGCTTGTTCCGCAAATGGGTAATGTAATGGCCGTTGGTTTAACTCCATCTAGAACGGGCATTGTCATTGGTCCATCTAGAACGGGCATTGTCATTGGTCCATCTAGAACGGGCATTGTCATTGGTCGCCTGTTAAATGCACAGCTGCGTCATATGAGTGTACGCCTGGCTCTGAGTGTGCGCGCTGCGTGGAGGCATAAATTATCTTTATTTTGGCCACAGACACGCTGTCGGCAAGTTGCATTATACAGTTTGGTTGTACAAAGTTCGTTGGAGTTTTCCCTCTCATTTTCCTTCGCTTTTATATACCTTATTAATGCCCGTGCGCATTTTGCTTTCACTTTCATTTCAGGTCAATTTCTTATCTATAACTTACAACGACACATTTTCTGCAATAAACATGGGACTTTAATTAACAAAACGAATAAAAATACACCATTACCATGCTATAAGCCTAATATAAAATTACAAACTTGCAAAAGGTTTAAATGTAAAAAAAAAACTGACAATCATCAAACGCCGTGGCACCAAATGAATAAGAAAAAGAACGAATAAGAGCAAAACGAATAAAGCCTGGAGGCACGGAATACAACTGGATGTAAAATAAAATAAATTACACAAAAACGTAAATAAAGTAAAAAAAATAAGCAAACACTGTGGCAATGGCTGGGTGATTTATCAGATTTTATCTATTAATGCGAATTTAATGTTTTGCCACAATTCGATTTTTTATAAATCGAGGAATCGTGATTTTGAATAGAAATATTACCAAACGCTAGAATTAGACACTTCGATAATAACAGTAAAGAGAAAAGAACAATCCAACGCATGTCGGCGCACATGATTAACCGCTCACGTGTGATGCTCTCTAGGTGCCATTCACACAGAATGTGCTTTTGTGTTGATGCCGGCAGTGAAATAGGAAAAATACAAGAAGATGTGAGTTAAACATCTTTTAATAACTAGAGTGCCGCGTTTTTAGAAAGCCGTTTCATGCACGAGACGCTGCAAGAGACACGAGCGCAACAGTCAAACGCGTCCATGCTTACATAGAAAAAACAATGGAAAAGCAGCGTAATCAAATACAAAACCTGTGAAGAACTACTACTGTATATCTGATATGTCAGGTTTACATCAGGGTGACAGGCTGAGAACTGCTGTTCATTGTTTTACAGAGCCTTTATAGTTAATAATAGCACTCTAGGTGTTATACCTTCAGTCATTTTGAATTTGAATTACTTGAGTCTTTTGAGCATTTGTCTTGTATTATTTCAGAACATATAGCCTAATATGCATAATATAAGTTTGTGCAAGATGTAGTTGTAGTTCATCTTTTCTGCAAAGATATTTAGTGATTTGTTTCACATTTACATCATGAAGACAACGTCATGTGTGGTGCACTTAGAATATACTTTTCTTTAACTAGAGGGTTAATAAAGAGAAAGTTTCTTGAATCATGTTGTAGTTACATTTTCAAGTTGACTAGATAAAATCTTACGAAATCGAGAATTGGTCAAATATAAGTGAAATTGCTTAACCTAAAATATCCTCCTGAGACGCCCCCCCTAAAAAAAAGTTTTCATGTCATTACATTGATTAGACCATAAGAAAAAAAAATATTTTTTGAAAAACTCTATTTTATTCATATTTGATTATATGTCCTCTGTAGAGGATACAAGGACTAAAATTAAATGGCATGAATAGAAAACGGCAAAATCAATGGGAGTTTTTTTAAATCACCAAATAAATTTTTAGGTTTCAGGATTTTTTTATACTAAACTTTGTTTAAGGATGATTCTCAACTATGTTTTAAAATGTATAACAAAATGATTTGATATACCATTTTGTTTTATGCAATATGTGTGTAAAAAATTCCATAAACTGGTTTCCCATTAAACACAGTGTACCTATACACTATATATAATTTGCTTATTAATGTGTTGCTGTTGGGACAGAATGTTGAAAAAAAAAATCATAATGGGAGTCATGGCCAGATTTTCATAATAATATATAATATTTCATAAGCAAACTGATATATAATTTATTTCCCTATTCAATAGTCTCCCAAAATGCATAATAAACATGCTTTTAGTCCTGGTGTCCTCTACATTGAGCATGTATGAAATGATGTCCTGTTTCATAACAGGAAGTTATATTTGAATTTGAAAACCCATAACATTTTCCTGAGATGTTGCTTTATGATAAACAATCTGCAAATGATTCAGATTTAAAAGACATTACAGAATATAATCATATTTCCATAAGGATGTACAATTTTTCACTAAATTAAATATTGCCATCTTTAAAGGCATAGGAGAGGGTTTAAAAACCCTTTAGTATCTATATGAAGCCCTGAATGTGCTCTGTACAGGACATCCAGGCTTATAACTGTGACATGTGAGGTCTCAGAGAAATTCACTAAAATAGAAAGTCCACTACAGAGACACACACTCCACAGCTGGGTCTCAGGAGGAGAAATAAAATAGACTAATTTGATCCTACAGTGTTGCTGCACATACTTTTAGATCATTACAAACAATAATGCAAAATTATTATATTAGAATAGAAGATATGCTGTCTCTCGTATCACATAAATTATCAATATTTAAATATGTGGTTTTGAAGAAGATTTTTTTCTTTCTCTGTTTTGACCGTCTCATTTGGACTTGGACTTGGACTCGAACCTCTTTGGACTCGGACTTGACTCGGACTCGAACCTCTTTGGACTTGGACTTGACTCGGACTCGAACCTCTTTGGACTTGGACTTGTCTTGGACTCGACAAAGGTGGACTTGACTACAGCCCTACGACACACACAGCTGATTGCACTGATCACACAGCTAATTGCACTGATCACACACTCTATATAAGCCTTGGATTTGCTTTCTGTCATCGCAGAGTATTGTTTAGCATTCTCCTAATGTTAGCGGCTTACCAAGCCTTTCCATGGTTGTTCTGTGTTCAGTCTCCTGTAATGTTCTGTGTTTAGTCTCCTGTAATGTTCTGTGTTTGTCACTCTCCGAGTGTTAGCTGCTTTACGGAGCCATTCTTAGTTTACATTTCTTATTTTAGTTTAAGTCTAATCTTTTTATGTTGCCTTGTTGTCTGGTTCCTGACCTTCTGCCTTGTATATTGGATTAACCCTTAGCCTTCCATTTGGATTCTGTTTGCTCCTGCCTGGACCATTGCTTGTGTACCTGGATTACCCCTCTTGTCAAGCCCTCTGGTTATTGTTCGCCGATCGAAGACCACACCTGTTTACTTGAGTACTCCTCTGCCTTGCCCTCAATATACCTGTTTGCCGTTTGTTTGACCTTGCCTGTGTTTTTCACCATGTCTATGATTAAAAGCTTGCACATGGATCCGCATGCCTCATGTCTAATTCGCCCCGTTACAGTTACAGGCAAAGACCACTTATAAGTAGTAATAATAATACTTTTTTTCCTCAAACAGACATACGATCAGATCAGATGAATGTGTAATATGACACATTTTCTTTGAGAATTATTTTTTTATATATAATATTAGTTTGATTATTTTGATGGCACTCTTTAGACAGCTGTTGATAAGTAACTCTGCAAATACATGTCAACTAGCAGTCATGAGAGTATAAGTGGTGTGTCTGCTGAATATACTGTATGATAACACTTTATTTTGATGGTTCCTCAACAGACAGACTGAGGATAGGATACTTTGCAAGTATGTGAACATTCTACCGTTACACCTCGGGTGTGAATTATTTTTATAATAATTCAATGGAACGAAGTCAATTATTCTGCTTATACTACGGTTGCCGCACCTCAAGACATCAATCAGATGATATATTTCAAGGCATTCGTCTGGTTTTTCTACTTAAATCGCTATTGTGAGTAGGATTATTTCTTCAGTATCTCATCCAATTCCTCCCTTGCTAATTCCAAAACGTCATTTTAAACCGCAAGGGAAGCTTGAGCCATTGATGGCAGATTAATGCAGTTAATACAGTTAATAACTAAGTTGTGAGAGAGAGATATATTAATGTTCCTCTGTGAGTCAGTGATCGGCAGCAAAGTCTATAGTGAGACTTTAAGTTTGCTTTCTTCACGAACAGCATCGTTGTTGTTACCATGCTTGTGAGAAGTCGTGTAGTTTTTAAACTGTTACTGATAAAATCGTGAGAGTAGTGTTAATTATTAGCGCTTATGTTAAGGTGTTTGCAAACTATGTGTCTGTAATTGGGAGAGAGAGAGAAGGCTGTGTGCTTTCCGCACATAATAAAACGTTATTTTGTGGCAAAAATATGGAAAAGATCTGTTGATTTTATCCTTTTGTTTATTGTATTTATTTGTTTGGCCAGTGTCGTTGTGGGTTTTGGTTATTTTTCTGTTATAAGACCTTTGAAATAACAGAAATCATTTGGCGTAGTGATATGGTCATGTAATGCGGTCAAGAGAGCTGCCTGGAACTATGTTCGTCGTGCGTTTCCCTGAAAATAATTGCACACCTCAGAACGTTCGTCAGCCAATCAGATTCAAGCATTCACCGGCCCCGTAGTATAATGAATTATAAATGTTGTTATGATTATTTATGAAATTTTATAACACATAATACTGTTTTTATAATGCATTAGGCATTCTTAAATGCTTAGTCAAGATGGCGCCGAGGATGGCAGCCGTGTTGCGTGCTCCGGGAAAACTTTTCAGTTTTTCGTATGTTTTATTTTTTATTTTTTTTTACGTATTAGATGTTGTTAGTATAACTGTCTACGATAGAGACACGCTTTTGAACATTGGTTCCTCCGTCGCGCAACGCAAACCGGACTTTGAGTTTTTGAATGCCGGTGGATTGTTCACAGACACCGCATCAGAGCCCTTTGTCTGGGTCGCGCAATTGAGGAAACGCCACCGATGCTGAAAAAGAGGAAAAAGAGCTGGCGTTCTCGTCAGACTGAGACGCCGTGCTTTCCGACATCCTCTTCCAACCATTTTACTGGCCAACGTTCAGTCACTGGATAACAAACTCTGCGAACTGCGGGCGCGCATCTCATACCAACGAGAAACAAGGGACTGCTGCGTCATTTGCCTCACAGAAACCTGGATGTCTGCAATGGTTCCAGACTCAGCCATCGAGCTCACGGGCTTCTCCGTGCACCGCTCGGATAGGACGAAAGAGCTCACCGGGAAAAGCAGAGGCGGGGGTGTTTGTTTATATATTAACAACTTGTGGTGTGATGAAAGGAACATACACTATTAAATCCTTCTGCTCCCCTGATCTGGAATTTCATGCGCTTCTGTGTCGACCATTCTGGCTACCGAGGGAATTTACAGCGATCATAATCACGGCTGTTTATATCCCCCGCAAGCCAACACAGACCAGGCACTCAAGGAACTGTACAGGAATATAAGTGAGCAGGAAACCACGCACCCAGATGCAGCTTTTATTATCACGGGGGACTTCAATAAAGCCAACTTCAGAACAATAGCTCCAAAATACTTCCAACACGTCACCATCAACACGCGTGGAGATCATATACTCGACCATTGTTACACTTCTTTCTGGGACGCATACAAATCCCTCCCCCGCCCACCATTCGGCAAATCGGATCACTCTTCCGTTCTGCTCCTGCCTGCTTATAGGCAGAAACTGAAACGTGAAGCACCCGCCCTCAGGACAATACAATGCTGGTCGGACCAATCGGACGCTACACTTCAGGACTGTTTTGATCACGTGGACTGGGACATGTTCCGGGCAGCAGTCTGACGACGACATAGAGGCGTATTCAGATTCCGTAACATGTTTCATCGGGAAGTGTATAGATGATGTAGTTCCGACCAAAACAATTCGTATCTACCCCAACCAAAAACCGTGGATTAACAGCGATGTTTGATCAGCCTTGTCAGCGCGGACATCTGCCTTTAAATCCGGAAACACTGACGATCGGAAACAAGCCAGTTACGATCTCAGAAGATCCATCAAAGCAGCCAAACGAACATATAAAAACAAAGTTGAAGAACATTTCAACAACAATATTCCAAGAAGCATGTGGCAGGGCATTAACAACATCACAGGCTTTAAAGGGAATAAACCAGCCACTGTGAACATTGCCGCCTCTCTACCGGACGAGCTCAACACCTTTTACTCTCGTTTCGAGGATGATAACACGGGGCTGCGTCCTCAGCCCACTCGTGTACTCCCTGTACACACACGACTGTACAGCTACACACAGCTCCAATGTCATCATCAAATTTGCTGATGACACAACGGTGATAGGCCTGATCACCGACAACGATGAGATGGCCTACAGAGAGGAGGTGAGTACCCTGACCAAATGGTGCCAGGTGAACCACCTCTCACTCAACATCGACAAGACCAAGGAGCTGGTGGTGGATTACAGGAGACAGAGCAGAGAACACACACCCATCACCATCGACAAGACACTTGTGGAGCGGGTGAGCAGCTTTAAGTTCCTCGGCGTTCACATCACTAAAGATCTTACATGGTCTGCTCACACAGATGCAGTGCTGAAGAAGGCACATCAGCGTCTCTTCTTCCTGAGACGGCTGAGGAAGTTTGGAACGAGCCCCAGAATCCTCAGATCCTTCTACACCTGCACTGTGGAGAGCATCCTGACCGGCTGTATCACCGCCTGGTTTGGAAACAGCACCGCTGGCAACCGCAGGGCTCTGCAAAGGGTCGTGCGAACTGCCCGCCACATTGTTGGAGGCGAGCTTCCCTCCCTCCAGGATATCTAACACCAGGCGGTGTACAAGGAAAGCCCGGAGGATTATCAAAGACTCCAGTCACCCGTCCCACAGACTGCTCTCTCTGTTGCCCTCAGGGAGACGTCTCTGTAGCATCCGATCCCGCACTAGCCGACTGAGGGACAGCTTTTTCCCTCAGGCTATCAGGCTAATGAACAGTCAGAACTAATTCACCCTACATCACACTCCCACTCACACAACATGCCATACACTGCACTTTAACACAGTTCTACCGGACTACACACACACACTGCACTAACACATCTGCTATCACTGGACACCATACAAGCACATCCACGACACTGCATATGCATAATCTGTTGCACCTTTGCACAACTATCTCCTGCTCAACCAATCTGCTGTTAATTTATAATCTGTTGCAACTTCACATTATTACTATGTATAGACTACATAATGTATAGATTGTGTACATACGGTGTATAATGTGTAGTTGATAACTATGTCTTTATAGTACACTATGTGTACTGAGTATATGTATGTGTTTTTTGCACATTGTCTTCTGTACAGTCTGTAAATATGTACTGTCCATATGTAAATTGTTGTTGTTTTTCCACTGTCTGGAACACGCTCGTAAGAATTTCACTCACCAAGGCACTTGTGCTGTGGTGATGTGACAATAAAAATGATTTGATTTGATTTGATTCATTATAATGCGTTAGGAATACCCTTATTGTAATGAGGAGTCAGTGGCGTTTGGATCCATGTGCAGCTTTATTAAAACTGAATGCAAGTTTTTATTTTTTTTATTTTAACAGTCTGTTTATTGAGATGTAACAAATAACAGTAATGCAACAATATTATAGTTACATCTTTTAACATATGAAGGCCAGAAAAAAAGTAAACAATAAAATGGCAAATGGATCACCGATGGTTCATTTATGCACATTTAGGGGGGGTAGGATTGATAGGATAGGTCAGGTGTCAAACTATCTTGTCTTCTCTTGTCTCATTCAGTACATTACCAAAATCTGAATTCGAGATGAATGATATAAGTGTCCAAATATTTTCAAAAGAAGAAAGTTTACCTTTTAACATATAGGTTATCTTTTCCATCGCTAGACAGAAGGATATGTTATTGATCCACTGTATGATAGATGGCTTTTCCACTTTCTTCCAGTACAAAGTTATTAGACGCTTTGCTTGAGGTATACCAGTATCAACAAGTTTACGAATGCTGCCATGGTGTGCAATGTTCTCTGGAATAATTCCTAAAATAAAAATTTCTGGTTTCATTGGTAGGTTTATAGGCACCATCTGAGAAAGGAAAAAGCCACTTCTTTCCAGAACTCCTGCAGTTCCACATACAATGCAAAAGTGTGCCTCTATAATCATATAATACATGTGTCTGGAATGTTCTGGTTAATTTTATTTAACCTAACTGGAGTAATATACGTTCTCATAATCCAGTTGTACTGTATTAATTTGAGATTACTATTAACTTTGTAAGTTTGTAATTGAGCTTTCATACAGATTTCTTCCCATACATCTAGTGGGATGTTTACATTTAAATCTTCTCTCCAAGCGGCCAATTTAAATTCTGATGATTCTTTAGAGAATGACTCCAACATTTTATAAAACAACAGAATGCAAGTTAAACAGGCAGGGTTGAATCAAGGGCTTCAAGTACAACGTAGATAGAGCAGAATCAAAGTCAGAGTTCGGGTGGAGGATCAGGGCTGCCGGTGAACACTCGGGATAATCAGATAACAAGGCAGGTTGAATCAGAGTCCAATAAACAGTCCAGGTCATACACGGGGAATCAATACACGGTAAATGCTCGGAAATGTATGCATGGCAAGACAAGACTTTGCAAAGAGGTGACCAGGAAAACAGCTTACATGGACCTGAGTCAATGAGAAGCACCTGTGACGTTGATCAGCCACAGGTGCGGGGAAAAATGGGAATGGGAGCTCATGACGGTTAATACTCAGGTGACGGTTCCCTCTGGTGGCGATCGGAGCCACAGAGGCTGCATTCGTGACACTTATAATGTATTGTAAATATGGGATTCATAGAAAGTGTTACCAAAGAAACTATATTTTTATAAATATTGATGCTTATCAACTGATTAAAACTTGTATGCGTTTTATCAACATTTCTCTTTCTGCAAGAAGCACTAACGAAACAAGATCTTCTCTTCATGCTGCATGTGGTTTATTTGGTTCAACTAGAAATTATTAGTAATGCGTCTAAGTTATTGCAAGCTGTTTATTCTTTTCTCCTGTACTCCCTCTTCCACATAATTCTCTCAGTTAAATATTAATGTATGTATGATGTAGGCAATATCTTTCTAAACATATTTATAAGAAACAAATCTAATAATAGTTTATTCAGTTTTTATCAATTACTACTCAGTCAGCAGTGTGAAACATACCAGTGTAGTCTGCATTGTTGTAACTAGAATCATAATCATTAAATGTGTTTCAATGTCCATCTCTTGACTTGGTGCATGAATATTAAACTGTGTTCACAGATACAAATATATCCGTGTCAGAGGCCTGATAGAATAGAAATAGATAGATGTGAGCTCATAGATGTGGTTTGTTCTGTTTCAGCTCCATCGCACGAACCAGTGAAGGAGGAGCAGCAGTTGTTCACTTTATTGTAACATAAATACATCATTATAAATGCAGCTAATCACAATAAAGAAACATCAAAATATTGCTCCATTTCGCTTGTTCATTAAACACACCAGAATACAACTTTTCATAATAGCACATCAATCCTGTTCAATTTAATACTGAATGGGTCTCGACAACATTTCTGTAGAAAGCTTGTTATACAGTGTGACTTTCTGTGAAAACACAAGATTATCAACATTATCAAAAGATCTTCTGAAACACATGAGGTACATGTGTATGTGTTTAATCTGTCACAATGCTTCTAAAGATCTGACCGCGGGTTTCAGGAAGTCTTGAGTCTTTTACCGTCTGTCATCATTCAGTCAGTATGGAGCTCAGTCAACTTCCTCTTGTGCTCTGTGAGTATTATTTCATCTCAATGTATTTCAGTGGAATTACTATTATATTGTATAAATGATCAAGTGTTTTAGTGTTCCTAGATTGATGTCTTTTCTTGCTGTTCTCAGAGTTTCAGATCCAGCTCTAGTCCATGATATATGAGTGAAGGATGAGTTTGAGAGAGGAAGTGTTCAGTTAGTGCTGTTAGTGAAAGAGAAATGCACTCTGTTGTGTTGTAGATCAGTGTTTGTTCAGTCAGTCAGTTGTGTGATGTGTAATGTGTTGAATCAGTTATTGTTGTTGTAATATTCACAAGTACACAGTTAGTAAGAGTTTGTCTTGATTCTTCTGCTCGTTTTCTTCAAGTTCCCGAAACAGTTCTCTGCTGGGACCAAATCTATAAAATACCAGTCAGATGTTTTCATGTTTATCTAGACACATATACAGTCCTCACACAATATCTCAATATGTGTTAATCTTTATTATTATCAGCTGAATATTCACATTGTAATGAGTTGTTCTCTTTGTATTTAGTGCTGATTTCAAACATCTACTCTCAACATACTGAAGGTGATTCAATTTAATTCATATTTTCATCATATATTTTCATACGAGTGAATGAAAATGAAATTACTTACATTTTATGATGATTATAAATGAAGTTCTTTAACAAGTTGAATTATTAATGCAATAATTCTGAGATGGTACAAGAAACATCAGATATATTTTTACATTCTCCGTGAAATCTCAATCGAAACAGAGACAAGATCTTCTGTTGAAAAACTTTATTAAAAATACTTTAGTTAAAAAACTTTCACAACTCATGTTTCTAAATTCCCAATGATTGTATTTTGACATATGTTTTATAAATGACTGTAACAGCTATAGAGAGCAACACTTCAGTCTCGTCTGATTTAATGTGTTTTACAGTCATGTAACCGTAAAAGCAGCACATTATTTAATTTTGAACTGTTGTCATTTTACAGAAAAACCAAAACCCACAGTGACCATCAAACCTGCTCAACATGTATTCAGAGGAGAGACAGTCACTCTCAGATGTGACATATATACTGAAGGAGTCACTAGCTGGGAGTACAACTGGTATAAAGACAGTTCAGGTCGTGTTTTCAGTGAACGACAGGAACACGCATTCAGATTTGTTACTGAGTCTGACGCAGGTAAATACTCCTGTTATGGAGTAGAGAGAGACGGATCACGAACATCACATCGCAGTGATGAAGTTACACTGACAGTATCAGGTGAGTTTGATCATCTCTTCACATACACACACAAGTTTAACATGTTATTAAGGAGTGATTTCAATCTCTCAGATAAAGCAGAGGCAGTTTTAAGTGTTTCTCCACAGACGTGGTTGACTGAAGGAGATCCAGTGACTCTGATCTGTGAGGTTAGCGGCTCCTCTACAGGCTGGACATTCAGCTGGTTCACTAAAACTGTCTCATCAGGTGAGATATGTGCTTCCTGTAGTAACATCTGAAAAAACTGCTTTCATAAAAATATTATAGAGATAAAAATATTGAATCTATAAGAATACACTGATTATGCCAACAAAGGTCATTTATAAGACTCATGTAAAAATGTCTGCTCATTTCTTGAGGTAACTGTAAATTTTTATATTTTCAGGCAACACAAATGGTTATGATCTGCTCTCAGACAGCAGCAGAGGAGCTGGAGGAAACTACACTGTTAGTTCTGCTGCTCTAAATCACACAGGAGTTTATGCGTGCAGAGCAGAGAGAGGAAAACCAGCCTATAAAACATGGCACAGCAATGCACTGTTAATATGGGTCACTGGTGAGTTCAGACTGAACCACAGAATGAACAAGACACTCTGGAAATGTTCCTTCATCTTTTTAGAGTTTGTGTCTAGAAATGTTATCCTGTCATAACATGCGGCTACTTTTTAATGTTGTGAATGGAGAAAGATGCTTCTGCTGTCAGGTGTAGTTACTGCAGGTCTTAAATAGACCAAACTAACAGCAACACCTTGGTTCCTGGGTTAGCGGTAAAAATTTAAAATGTTTAAATGTGTCACAAAAGTGTTACTTACATAGGTGGACTTCAGGGAACATAATCAAATACCTGTAATAAAAATGTATAATCTGACCTATTTATTAAATGGTGTTTTATGAAATTATTGTTTATGACATTAATTTCATATTTATGTCATTGAACACACATTGATTCTAGGAGGCACTTTACAAACAGCACAGGACACTTCATCAATGTGCACATCAGCAAACTTTATAGGATGAACCATATAAACACTTAATCACTTTACACTTTAATTAACATCTTTCTAATAATTATATCTTAGTAAGTAATTATATCTTAGTAAGTATTATATCATTGATATAACGATCTCAGCTAATTATAAACACTACTAGGTTCACACTGTACAGGCAAAGAACCGATCCCTGAGTTGAGTCTGGTTTCTCCAATAGTAACACCTTATGAAGGGTTTTGTTGGTTGTCACAGTCGTCTTTAGTTTGCTTGCTGATGGCATAATGACACATATTTTAAGGTGTAATTAAATATAAATACTCAGTGATGACTTATGGATTTTCTGATACTATAACTTGAATATTTATTTCTGAAAAGCTGCTTTGAAACTAAGTTGTGTAAAGTGTTATATCAATAAAACTGTCTTGACTTGATTTCTAAATTGTTGCTGTAATTGTCTTCTCAGGTGTTTCTCCTCCAGTCTCTCTGATCGTCAGTCCCAGCAGAACTCAACACTTCACATCTGTCTCTCTCTCTCTGAGATGTGAGGACCGGAGTAACTCTACTGGATGGATAGTGAGACGATACACAGACAGCTGGTGGCTGGAAGATTGTTCATCATTACATCGAGGATCACAAACAGGATCTACATGTACAATAAGAGACACCAACACAGATGATACTGGAGTTTACTGGTGTCAGTCTGAATCTGGAGAGAAATATCCTGCTGTTAATATCACTGTACACTGTGAGTCTGTGTTTCTGTATTTATTATTTTTAAAAAGCCCTCATTTTATGTTAAACTAAACTAATAAACCTTTGACTATTAAGCCGTTGCTCAAACTTTGACTTTTGTCCAAAATATTATAACAAAAAAAATAATAATTGTGATTCTAAATGTATCCAGAATCGTGCAGTCATTTACCCACAAGTCATGTTTATTTGTTTACATATTTAATAACCCCATGATAAATGTGTTATTATTATCATTATTATTATTGTATTGATTAACTCTGTCCTATTTGAGTTACGTCTCATAAACTATAATCTCTTCCACTGAGCACATCTGTATAAGCTCATATATCTCTCTGATTTGTGTCTTTGCATTAACTTTGTAAATAATCTACTCGTGCAAATAATGAAATTAGCTTTTGGTGTGCACACATTATCTTCCTCATCTGCTTCTCGTAGTCTTCCTCCTGTTTATTTCACCACTGCTCCTCGTCTCTGATACTCTCTTATACAACAATGTGAAAGTGATTCTCTTACTTTTAAATCACGTCTTAAATCTCATCGTCTTAAATGAGCTTTTCCTGATTCATTTTAATTTATGATGATCTTAATGTTGAATAAATGTTGCTATGATTGTATTACTGTCTTGTAATTTATGATTGTCATGAAGGTGTTCTTGAGAGTTTTGAGAGGCACCTCTATGTTAAGTGCATTATTATTATTATTGTTGTTGTTGTTGTCTCCACATTGTTGATACATTATTACCAGGCACGTGCAGGGGGGGGGGGGGGGGGGCGGAGGGTGCTTGAGCACCTGCCCCTTTGCCACATGATGCCCAAAGTGCCCTTTTTTCAAGGCAATGTTTTATTTTATTTTTATTTTTAAACACCCTTCTGTGAAGGCCTGCCCAATCTAACTATTATTAAAATTAATGATTAATAATTTAGCGTAAATAAAATCACCCACATGATAACCTTTCACCTGATGACCTCATCCGAACGATCCCTCGCGCTCAGGCACCACTTCAATATCAGTCCGCGCTACGGTTGCAGCTTAAGTAAGTGGGGTTCTCAGCGGAGTGGTATGCTTGTTTACTTATCATTATTATTATTTTACAAGAACAACGTGAAGAGAACATGCATTGCACAGCTTTTGTTTAAATCGCTGTGTTTAGCCTGCAGCAAACGCCACTTCTAACGTTATACACAGCAGCAGCACCATAAACAAAGGTGCATGTGTTCACTTCGTTCGTGCTATTTGAGGGAGACAAGTTTCATGGGGGGGGGGGGGGGCTGGTCTTTTTAATGTCATTTGACTAAAATCTATTCATACTTTAACTTTTATTGTTACAGTATTTACAGCATCCGCATCAATACGCGTATCAGCAAGGAATGTGTCACTATACATTGCTGTTATGATGTTTTGTGCACAGCCCTATTTAAAGCCTTGTTTCATGTGCCCCTTTTATATTTTGAGCACCTGCCCCTCCAAAGGTCTCTGCACGGCCCTGATTATTACTATAATCTATCTATTTGTCAGCTGATGTTGGCTCTGTTTCTGTAGATGGTGTGATTCTGGAGAGTCCTGTTCATCCTGTGACTGAAGGAGAAACTCTGACTCTACGCTGTTTATATCAATATTCAACCCCACCAAACCTCAGAACTGATTTCTATAAAGATGGGTCACTCATCCAGAATCAAACTACAGAGATGATCCTCTCTAATGTCTCGAAGTCACTCGAGGGTTTCTACTCCTGCAAACACCCAGAGAGAGGAGAGTCACCCAAGAGCTGGATCTCAGTCACAGGTGAGACTAGGAACTATAAACACAACACTTTTTAAATACTTCTGTATAATATACAGCACCAATATGACTGTAAGATATATTTATCTCAGCTTCCTCCGGAGGATCGGGTCTCCTCCCAGTAATAGTTGGAGTGACTGCTGGACTGACCATCATACTTTGTATCATTGTCATCTTGGTCTTGCTGTGGTGTTACAGAAACAACAAAGGTTCATCTTCTGTCGTATTAAAAATCAACAAAACTTTTGCAGACTCTGTTCCTAAATAAGCTATTTATGTATGCATAAAGAAGGTTAAAGTCATTTTTTGACCCCCTGATTTTCTCAAAATATTTTCTTGAACATGTTTGACTAGCTGGAGGATCTCAGTCTCTCTCTAGTGTCAGTCGACAGCAGAAGAACAGTCAGACATTGGAGCAGAACCAGAGTGAAGCGGGATATAAATCACTCATGCCTGGTCAGTCTTTACCCATTAATCATATTTAACCATACATCTTTTACCAGTTGAGATTGAAGATACTTATAAACAACTTTCTAACAAGATGTCACACTAATTTTGCCTTTTTTAATGTGTGATATGATATTAGTGTAACTGACATTTATATTTAAATTAGATGTATTTGGGTTAGTGCTGTCAAACGATTAATCACGATAAAAAAACGTTTTTGTTTACATAATATATGTGTGTGTACCATGTATATATAAATACACACACGTGCAGTATATATATTTTAATTTTTTTATATTTACATGTATATATTCTAGTGGTGGGCCGTTATCGGCGTTAACGTGCTGCGTTAACGTGAGACTCTTATCGGGCGATAAAAAAAATATCGCCGTTAATCTATTCTCAAAGTTGGGTTGGGAGCTGGGTCTATACTACGCAAGCTATGATGACTTTCACCCTGATATTTTAGCGTGGATGTATACCTAGCCGAATTGCACTGTAGGGGGCGAGAACGAGTCTTCGAACTAGAGGCTCGCAGTCCGTGATGGACAGATTGTTAACGGCTGGTCTATGTGGTAATACAATCGGGCAGGACATCCAAACGCTCACCTATCATTCATCAACCTCAAATATGGCTTTTCATCTGAAAGATGTATGTAGTAGCAACTTTGCATGGCCGCTCAATATGATGTTAACCTAGAGAAATGTGCGCTATTGAAGTGTTTGTGTGGAAGCGCGTTTGCTGCAGGACAGGCTCCGGTGCGCTCACTTGCTCTTACATCTCCATCATTTTTGGTCATACAGATAAAAGTAGCCTAATACATCTTTCGAATCTGTAAAGACTCTACGTTTATTTGTGTGCACTCAGAATAACAACGAAACGTTGCGCTTTTAAGCAAACAGGATGCGCTTTAGGTCTCATGTGAACTTGAGCGAGAAACTTGAAATTTAATCTGTGCAACACTGCATAAGATGGCTTTCAGTTCAATATAATAACAAAAAACGACATTTTGGGTTTTTATTCAACTAATAAGGTGGGCACGCTGTGATCTGTACTATATTTTTACTGTAATTGACAGTTATCGGCAAAAAAACAAAAAAAACAACAACACGGGAGTGGGAGGTGTTGTGAACTCCGTTCTTCTAAAGTGTAGAAAACTCAGAAGAAAAGACCAGGAGACTTCGGATTCGATCGTCAGCAGAATTTCTTTATTCTATGACAGGTCTTGTTATCTGTAGTCCTCGAAGATCTCATCTAATGTAATTTTTACAGGGTATTCTTATAGACAGAATTGGAGGAGGGACTTTTTGGAGGTTGAGACAAAACATCAAATAAACATACATCTGAGGGCAATAAACCTAACGAATCCACATCTGGCCAGGACAAAGTCATTTGCAGATCAAAGGTTGAATCTCTCAGTAGTCTGACTCGTTGATCTTACCATTATCATAGAGACAAAAGCACAGCTGTCTCGAGCTCAAATGGTCAGGAAGCGATCTCCAACACCTTTAATTTCCTGACACTTTCTTAGTCAGGAAGTGTATCTAAATTAAACATTTAAAATAACATTTGTAATCTTTCAGAGGGAATGGGAGTCATCCTTCCGGGAGTGGAACGGGATTTTCCTCCAGTTTTTTCGTGGGATTGGGACGGGAAGAGATTAAAGTTTGTGATGCATTTTGGAAACAGGAGATGAGCCCCTGGTCTAATGCGCCACCTGGCTTGAGAAACCCGTTCTCAAAGACTTACTTTTAGTCATTATTTGGGTAGCACACATATTCTGAATGCCTTCGGCAGAATTCAAATGAGCCATTTTAATCTAGATTAATTCCAAAATTAATCTAGATTAAAAAAAATTATCTATGCCCACCACTAATATATTCACATTCTTATAATTTATATTAAATATACATATATTTAATCTATAAACATAACATTGTTCTTAAATATATACATGCATGTTATATATATATATATATATATATATATATGCAAATAATAAATATACACAGTAGACATATGTATATAATGTAAACAAAAACATTTGTTTTGGATGTTTGTCATTATTAATTTGAGTTTAAATTTATTATCAATAACGCATAACATATTTTAGTTGTAATTTATAATGTTAATAGCACATTACATATTTAGCTGAGTTTAGCTTTAAGTCAGTGTCAGAATGAAAACAATATTTTTCTGTGGGTTTAAATTAGTGGTGGGCCGTTATCGGCGTTAACGTGCTGCGTTAACGCGAGACTCTTATCGGCGATAAAAAAAATATCGCCGTTAATCTATTCTCAAAGTTGGGTTGGGAGCTGGGTCTATACTACGCAAGCTATGATGACTTTCACCCTGATATTTTAGCGCGGATGTATACCTAGCCGAATTGCACTGTAGGGGCGAGAACGAGTCTTCGAACTAGAGGCTCGCAGTCCGTGATGGACAGATTGTTAACGGCTGGTCTATGTGGTAATACAATCGGGCAGGACATCCAAACGCTCACCTATCATTCATCAACCTCAAATATGGCTTTTCATCTGAAAGATGTATGTAGTAGCAACTTTACATGGCCGCTCAATATGATGTTAACCTAGAGAAACGTGCGCTATTGAAGTGTTTGTGTGGAAGCGCGTTTGCTGCAGGACAGGCTCCGGTGCGCTCACTTGCTCTTAAAATCTCCGTCATTCTTGGTCATACAGATAAAAGTAGCCTAATACATCTTTCGAATCTGTAAAGACTCTACGTTTATTTGTGTGCACTCAGAATAACAACGAAACGTTGCGCTTTTAAGCAAACAGGATGCGCTTTAGGTCTCATGTGAACTTGAGAATTCACTCCCGTGTCACCCTCTGCTTCGAACCTGTGTGTATGCCTAACGTTACTGTGAAATTACCACATCAAACGTGACGTGCTAACATGGATGCAGCTATGAAGCCGCCGGGTTTGCTTCAGGGAAAATTTATTTTTAAGAAGCTTCCCAATGGAAACTGTAAACAGTTCATCACGACCTCTTATGTAGGCCTACAGTTCAAAATTCATGTTTAACTGAATAAACAGTTAGTAAACACAAGTACATCTTATTGAACATAGTTTATTTTCATCACCAATTATCATAGTAGAACAGCTTTCTCAAGTAGTTTGTGATGCATTCTGGAAACAGGAGATGAGCCCCTGGTCTAATGCGCCACCTGGCTTGAGAAACCCGTTCTCAAAGACTTACTTTTAGTCATTATTTGGGTAGCACACATATTCTGAATGCCTTCGGCAGAATTCAAATGAGCCATTTTAATCTAGATTAATCTAGATTAATTCCAAAATTAATCTAGATTAATCTAGATTAAAAAAATTAATCTATGCCCACCCCTAGTTTAAATTCATTATATGCTTTACTTTATTACAGGATCTGCTCATATCTATGACTCGGTTGATGCAACAATTAATAAAGACATAAGCACAGGTAACTAATGATGTTACCAAAGGTAATTATATCACGTTGATCATTTAATAAGGTAGTTATTTTCTAGACAATCAAAACCATCTTTGTCTTGTATTTCACCGTGATATTTGCAGAGCAAGTTCAGTTAAAACAAATGTCTTATTCTTTTCTCTGTTATTCATTGTAGACATTGTAAATGGACCTACTGAACTCACCTATGCTGAGATTGAACTCAAACCTGCAGAGAAACAGATGGAAAATAAGGAACACCAAGGTAAATTGAAAAAGTTGATGCTAGTATTATTATTTTATGATTATGACACTAGTATTCAGCAGAGCTAAAGACCTCTGGCGTAAAAGGCCCCTTTGATTTTAATTCCTCCCTCAACACCACACAGCATTGGCAACTGATTTTAAGGGGAATCTGCTAGATGAATATAAAATGAATATTGGACACACAGTTGGACACACTCACAACACTAATGATTGGACACACACACAGCACTAATGATACTAACGGTTGGCATCTTTTAGGGAAAAGCAGTGAAAGTTCGGACACTGTTTACTCTAAACTGAACCTGGAGACCCATCAAGGTGAGTATCAAAGTAAAAATATCAATCACAAATCACAAAGAGCCACTGAAAACTGCATCTACAATACAATCATTGTTGAGAATCTAAGTATACAAATCAAAATGCAAAAATTTAAATGTGCATTTTTAACTCATTTACATTTTTCCAGCTGCTGGGTCTAGTGATGAGATTATATAAATGGCTGGAGAAGAAAATTTCAATCCCAGGATGCTGATGAGTTTCGGCTGAGAAGGGCTGGAGAATGACCAGGATCATCGATGCTTTATCATCTTTGTGTGTGCAAATTTAAGTTTCACTTCTGTTCTTCTTGATCTTAAATGTATTTGTAGTAGGGTTTTCAATGCTCATAGTATACGTCCCTGAGGCCTCATTCATAACCTTTGTATATGCACAAAACCTGCCCTGAAAAAGGCGTACGCCACTTCCTGCGCAAAAGGTGGGATTTATAAAAAAAACTTGATGGGGATATTTGACCAATGCGTACAAACTCTTTTTCCAGGAGTGAGAAAATTAATCAAAATCAAATCGCTTTTATTGTCACATCACTAATGTGTGGCGTGGTGAGTGAAAAGCTTGAGAGTGGCTCCAGACAGTGCAGAATACAATCGACACGTTTAACAAATAACATTATACATGTTTGGACACTTTACAGATGACAGTATACTTGTATATGCAGTATATACACCATCTCAAGCAATAAAATACAAAATATACAAACATAATACACATAATCCACAAATGTACACAGAGTGGTTGTAGATGTAATGGTTGGTAAATAGATGTTGGCAGAGTATTATTGATGATTTAAACTCTGTTTTCATGTCGATATACACATTTGCGCAAAATATTCCACTATCATAATGTAAATACCGGCACTGAAATTACATAAAGTCATTATGCAGAAGTTAAACAAAAAATAGACTGTATGAATTTAGACAAATTTGTAGTGGACGTGCTTGATCACTTTTCCTGTGGCATACTATGTCTTAATGACAGTGAGGAGTACTATAGGTGCACAATAATTAATCTTTAAACTGCAGATCTCATGTTATGAGAAAATATTTTTAGCGAGAACAATGATCAATGTTGCACACTTACTACGATATTATGCCTGACACTGCTGGATACTCAGGAGTCGAACGGTCCATTGTCCGGTTTGAATAAGTCCAATGATAATAACTTACTGTATACTGTATTGGCATTTATAGTCCGTTTTACATATTTCCTTAATTTCTTGTACCTTTGATTGTGTAAATATGGTGTCACGTGGATGCGAATATGCATGGACATGATATGCAGATGAGATTATGCATAGTAAAACTAGGCTTTGTAAGCTCCATATATGGTGATATCGGGGAGGAGATGCACGTACACACAATCTTCCCCTGACTAGGATTAATAAAGGGATTTTTGCGCAGGTTCTGGCGTATGGTTTTATAAATCTCAAAACTTTAGTGCGGATGCAAAATCAAACTTTTGTGCCTATATACACTTTTAGGATGAAATCCACGGGGAGTTTTATAAATGAGGCCCCTGGTGTGACAAAATGTCTGGCCTATACATAATAGCTTTAATGCGCTTTTTTTAAATCTTGGCTTAGCCTACATACATTTCTACATATGCCATGCTATAGAATCATTAAACTAGCATCTAACAATGGACATAAGTGTTTTTATTTCTTTAACCTATGGTTCTCTATCCATAACGGTTGCTGTGTAATTGGCCCCCTGACTAAGCATTTGAATAATCCTGTGAATGCACTTAACGAATGCAGAATCGAATCGTTAAGGGAATCGAAACTAATTGTCAATCGAATTGTTCTGAATTTGAAAAAATCTTTCTTGAATCAAATCGAAAACCTATGAATCGTGAATCAAATCGATTCACCGTCCACCCGAAGATTCACAGCCCTAATATATATATATATATATATATATATATATATATACAGGTGCTGGTCATATAATTAGAATATCATCAAAAAGTTGATTTATTTAACTAATTCCATTCAAAAAGTGAAACTTGTATAATGTATACATTCATTCCACACAGACTGATATATTTCAAGTGTTTATTTCTTTTAATTTTGATGATTATAACTGACAACTGATGAAAACTCCAAATTCAGTTTTTCAGAAAATTAGAATATTACTTAAGACCAATACAAAGAAAGGATTTTTTAGAAATCTTGGCCAACTGAAAAGTATGAACATGAAAAGTATGAGCATGTACAGCACTCAATACTTAGTTGGGGCTCCTTTTGCCTGAATTACTGCATCAATGCGGCGTGGCATGGAGTCGATCAGTCTGTGGCACTGCTCAGGTGTTATGAGAGCCCAGGTTGCTCTGATAGTGGCCTTCAGCTCTTCTGCATTGTTGGGTCTGGCATATCGCATCTTCCTCTTCACAATACCCCATAGATTTTCTATGGGGTTAAGGTCAGGCGAGTTTGCTGGCCAATTAAGAACAGGGATACCATGGTCCTTAAACCAGGTACTGGTAGCTTTGGCACTGTGTGCAGGTGCCAAGTACTGTTGGAAAATGAAATCTGCATCTCCATAAAGTTGGTCAGCAGCAGGAAGCATGAAGTGCTCTAAAACTTCCTGGTATACGGCTGTGTTGACTTTGGACCTCAGAAAACACAGTGGACCAACACCAGCAGATGACATGGCACCCCAAACCATCACTGACTGTGGAAACTTTACACTGGACCTCAAGCAACGTGGATTCTGTGCCTCTCCTCTCTTCCTCCAGACTCTGGGACCCTGATTTCCAAAGGAAATGCAAAATGTACTTTCATCAGAGAACATAACTTTGGACCACTCAGCAACAGTCCAGTCCTTTTTGTCTTTAGCCCAGGCGAGACGCTTCTGACGCTGTCTGTTGTTCAAGAGTGGCTTGACACAAGGAATGCGACAGCTGAAACCCATGTCTTGCATACGTCTGTGCGTAGTGGTTCTTGAAGCACTGACTCCAGCTGCAGTCCACTCTTTGTGAATCTCCCCCGCATTTTTGAATGGGTTTTGTTTCACAATCCTCTCCAGGGTGCGGTTATCCCTATTGCTTGTACACTTTTTTCTACCACATCTTTTCCTTCCCTTCACCTCTCTATTAATGTGCTTGGACACAGCTCTGTGAACAGCCAGCCTCTTTTGCAATGACCTTTTGTGTCTTGCCCTCCTTGTGCAAGGTGTCAATGGTCGTCTTTTGGACAACTGTCAAGTCAGCAGTCTTCCCCATGATTGTGTAGCCTACGAAACTAGACTAAGAGACCATTTAAAGGCCTTTGCAGGTGTTTTGAGTTAATTATCTGATTAGAGTGTGGCACCAGGTGTCTTCAATATTGAACCTTTTCACAATATTCTAATTTTATGAGATACTGAATTTGGGTTTTTTATTAGTTGTCACTTATAATCATCAAAATTAAAATAAATAAACACTTGAAATATATCAGACTGTGTGGAATGAATGTATACATTATACAAGTTTCACTTTTTGAATGGAATTAGTGAAATAAATCAACTTTTTGATGATATTATAATTATATGACCAGCACCTGTATATGTGTATATTTATATATATATATATATATAGCGAGAGAGAAAGAGCGCGCGAGTCGTGGTCAGATCAGAATTATTGACACCCTTGGTAAATATGATCAAAGAAGGCTCTGAAAATAAACCTGCATTATTAATCCTTTTGTTTTATTTAAACAAATCACACAAAAAAATATTTAATTGAACTAAATGGATTGAAAATGGGGGAAAATTTCATTATAAAATAAATGTTTTTCTCAAATACACGTTGGACACAATTATTGGCACCCCTAGAAGTTCTTATGAGTGAGTAAAATATCTCTGAAGAATATTCCCATTCATATTCACAATTTTGAGCTCTTTAGCGGGGGTGACTTTGAAAATGAAATTATCCAGCCATGGCTTCCTGTTTAAAAAGAAATAGAAGGGAAAACAAAGTCCAAATTTCCTTAATCATCCATCAGAATCAGAAAAAATAAAATATATATTTCTGAGGTGCAGCAAAATATAATTGACACATTAGTGTTACTTCACACATTAGTGAAGTGGATTTAAGAAATAAGCCAGAGCAGTGAAAATTCCCATTTCCACCATCAGGGCAATAATTAAGAATTTCCAATCAACATAAAATGTTACGAAACTGCCTGGAATAGGACTTGTGCCTATATCGTCCTAATGCACAGTGATAAGGAGAGTTTGAGTGGTCTGACAACCATATGTTGTTTGATATGTCAAGAAAAATTATCATTGCTCATCCAAAAACAAACTCCAGCATATTCAGTTATCAGACACGACTGGAACTTCAAATGGGACTGGCTTCTGTGGTCAGATGAAACTAAACCAAATTGCTTTTTAGCAACAAAACTCAAGATGGGGTTGGTGAACACAGGGATAAAAAAGTACTATATGTGTACAATGAAATATACTGCTGTATTTTTATTTTGTGTGCCTATATTTCTGCTGGAGGTACTGGACATCTTGTTTAGACACATGGCATTATGGATTCTATCAAATACCTACAGATAAAAAATCAATACATGACTGAATCTGTTAAAAATCTTATAATGGGCCATGTTTGGATCTTCCAACCATAAAATAATCCAAACTCCAAAACTGGGTCACTGAGCACAAAACCAAGCTTCTGATGGCCATTCCAGTCCTCTGACCTGAACCCTGTAGAAAATGATTGAGGTGAACTGAAGAGAAGAAGCACCGTCATGGAGCTGGGAATCTAAAGGATCCGGAGTTTCTGGATGAAGGAATTGTCTCTGATCTCTTGTCAGGTGTTCTCTAACATCATCAGGAATTATAGGAGAACATTTGGAGCTGTTAAACTGACAAATGGAAGTTTCCTAAATAAATTGAATAAAGGGGTGCCGTTAATTGTGGCCAATGTGTATTAGAGAAAAACATTTATTTCATAATGATATTTCCCCCTTTTTAAATATATAATTAATATCACTGGATAGGTGGCAAAATTATGTGAAATGGGTCATTACACAGAAACGTCCACTTTTCTGTACCAAGATTTTAAAGAAATGTTAAAATTGAAATACACATTATGTTACAATTTTTTATATATTTTAAAATGAAACAATATGTTATTTGAACAATTACACCTTCCTGAGCCATCAATGTGGCATTTTTTAATGAATTAATTATATTGAATTCCAAGTACCACAAAACTGCTCATCCCTACAGCCATGTACAGAGGGAAAGTGCTTTATTTTGAGGTAAACAAACAGGATGTTCTACCATTTAAAATAAAAAGTATATCCATAGCCATCAAATATATGATGTAAATGGCATAAAAAAAGAATGCAAAATAAATATTATAAAATATATGATGAAAACTGTGGTCCCCTGGAGTTGTGTCACTCGTGTTACCACTTAACCAAAGTCTTTTATTTTGGAATAAAACAATCACTCTGATGACATCACTTGACTTCCTCCTTCCTATTTTCTAAAGATCTATGAAAAAAGGCCAACCGCCATTAACAATAGAAGACCAATGTTTATTCTCATTTATCTCATCATTTTATATGGAGATTTTAGTTGATGTCACTGGTATGACCTATTAATTGTTACGGAGTTGTAAAAAAAACTATAAAACAAATGGTTTAAACTAATTAATTAAATGAGTATACCCCGATTGACAACATGTGGTTTGATACCTTGCAACAGACATTTTGTAAAATGCACTTTTTTAAGAAAATTGTCACTGGTGTTACCTTCCTTATGGATTACACCAGTGAAGATCAGTATATACGGTCTTATGTATGTCACTGGTGTTAACTTCCTTATGGATAACACCAGTGAAGATCAGTATATCAGGTCTTATGTATGTCACTGGTGTTACTGTCACCGGTGTTACCTTCCTTATGGATAACACCAGTGAAAATCAGTATATCAGGTCTTACGTATGTCACTGGTGTTACTGTCACTGGTGTAACCTTCCTTATAGATAACACCAGTGAAGATAAGTATATCAGGTCTCATGTATGTCACTGGTGTTACTGTCACTGGTGTTACCTTCCTTATAGATAACACCAGTGAAGATCAGTATATCAGGTCTCATGTATGTCACTGGTGTTACTGTCACTGGTGTTACCTTCCTTATGGATAACACCAGTGAAGATCAGTATATCAGGTCTCATGTATTTCTTGCACTTCCGGCTTTGCTACCGTTCGGACGCTCTTGCTATTGCTCTGCGCTTTGCTCCCTATTTTTGTTCTTTTCTCAGATCTCTCTAAGATTTTTACTTCA
This sequence comes from Oxygymnocypris stewartii, assembly GCA_003573665.1. NCBI lineage: Eukaryota > Metazoa > Chordata > Actinopteri > Cypriniformes > Cyprinidae > Oxygymnocypris > Oxygymnocypris stewartii. Next base: position 2,535,649 of record QVTF01019827.1, on the reverse strand, counting down.
GCAGATCAGCACAGTGCTCAAACAACACATTTTTTGGACAAAGAGGACTCTTTGCCTCCCACTGCCAGCAGTTTACATTCCGGAGACAGATAAATACAGCTGTCTACATTCAAACAGATGAGAGAAAATGCCTCTAGTGGAATCTACTTGCTGCATGAACTGCCACAAACTTCTACAAAGGATTGTGGTTCTTGAAACAAAGTTATTTGCTGGACTTCCAAAACAGACGGAACATACAGCAGACGGTTACCACGGACCCCCTCAGCATACAGCCGGTGAGTCCTGTGAATCCAGTGAATCTAAACAGTTTATACCAAGTGTAGAGGAACAAGCCGAAACTGATCGACGGACTAATCGATGGCACAAACAGGGAGCGAGACGCAAAGGCTCGCATGAATGTGGATGAGGAATCCTAAAATATGACAAAACTCGGATCGAATCAGCCAGCAGCTAACATTGCTACTAACAGTCGGTCAAGGTCGAGCAGACAGCGGCATTCAGCTCAGAGCGCAAGACTGCAAATCGAGTCATCATCCACGTGGGGAAGAATGATATTCGGAAAGGGCAGTCAGAAATGCTTAAGCAAGATTTCAGTGAACTCTTTGAACTCAAAGACTTGAAGTTCAGTCGTTCATCAGTGGACCACTCCCAGCAAGGGGAACTAACATGTTTTCACGGTTGCTTGGGCTGAATACATGGCTACAAAGAACCTGCAGTACAAAAGGAGTCAACTTCATCGACAACTTCAATATTTTCTGGGGCCACAGACAACTGTTTAAACTGGATGGCCTCCACCCAAACAAACTTGGTGCAAGAGTGCTAAAGGACAATTTCTATTTCTCCCTCCGTCATCCTTCAGTGGTGTGTGCCAATCCACTCATACACTCACCTGGACAGAATATGAGTGACCACAGGACTTCATATCAGCTTCCAAGTCATTATGTAGTTGAAGAATCCCACAAGGATAGTGATAACGCCACACAGCCAAAATAAGCACTGCTCATGGACATCCCGGCTGAGCCCTGCCCACAGAGCTCATCACATGCAGACTGTGACGTATTGCAACAGCTCCAAAACTCAGCACTCACGGACGATTTCTGTAAAACAGCCTGGGAAGCCAGGACAACACATCTCTGGAAACACCAGAGCTAGAGCCCCGCTCACCAGACACACTATCCCTCTCTCCAGAAAACAGCCTGGGAAGCCAGGACAACACATCACCGGAAACACCAGAGCTAGAGCCCCGCTCACCAGACACACTATCCCTCTCTCCAGCATCTCCACTTCTAAGCTTTTCACAGAAAATGGAGGAATTGGTGTATGCTGGGACCAAACTCTCTGCAAGTCCCCAGATATCAACTAAAAAACGGCGGGCCCCCCAACCATCAAAGACTGCAGGCTCAGCTCTCCCGCCTCCTCCTGTGAGAGCCCTCCGACTGCTGCCACAACGCAAGGGCCCAAACCCTCCTCCATTTGCTGTAGGTGAACCAAAAACAACTGATAACAGCTCTCAGTAATATGTGTCGGGTCCCCGCTATATTAGCAGCAACATTCACAAACGTTTACAAAACAAGCGGGAACCCAGTATGCCTGTAGCCTTCTCTATCTCTGTTTTATCACGTGATAGAAGGTCTAAGGCCTTCTCAAGCCGTACGGCTGACCCATCTAATCTGCGACCTGTAATGCATCAGTCTAAGATTGCTGTAGAGACAAAATGTAATTCCATCAAGTTAGCATTTTTAAACACTCGCTCACTAACAAATAAATCATTTGTGATCAATGATTTAATAACCACAAACAACCTGGATTTTATGTTTCTAACTGAAACATGGCTAGAAGACAACTGCAGTGCAACAGTCCTCACTGAAACAGCCCCTCCTAACTTTAATTTTATAAGTGTCTGCAGGACTGTTAAGTCAAGTCAAGTCAAGTCACCTTTATTTATATAGCGCCTTTAACAATACAAATTGTAACAAAGCACTGCACAATGTCAAAATAGGCAAATTTTGTCAATAATGTAAAATGACAGGATTTAACACTCAATTATCTGCTGAATGCATTTCATTATTGAATTTAGTAATGGCATTGTCCAGCTTAGTTCAGTTTAAATAATATCTGTGCAATCAAGTCGATGATTGTGCTGGAAATGAAGTGTCCCCAACTGAGCAAGCCAGAAGCGACAGCGGCAAGGAACGAAAACTCCATCGGTGACAGAATGGAGAAAAAACCTTGGGAGAAACCAGGCTCAGTCGGGGGGCCAGTTCCCCTCCCCGGCCAGACGAATCAGTAGTTTGTTCCAACTGCAGCAAAGTCAGAGTGTAAGTGGTCCACTGGTTCCGGGGGTCTTTCCCCGATGGATGTCTAGGTGACGAGGTCCTCACTGGAGATCTGTCTCTGGGGCTCATCTCGGAGGTCCTCGGAGGGGTTGTCATCGTCTCTTCTCAGGTGTTCGATCATCTCTATCGTTTAAGGGTAGGATCCAGACTGAAGCTTGTGTAATTCCTAACTACCACGGGATGTTAATCCCGTGGCAGTAACATAGAAACAGTAAGACAATTAGCGTAGCAGCTGCTCCATCCAGGAATAACCCTGGATGAAATTATCAGTATAACCCAAGCTAAAGCATAATAATGTGCATTTGTTCAGATAGACTGGCAGTACAAGATTGTGAGATGCATTATATGAATGCTTGGCTAAAGAGATGCGTCTTTAATCTAGATTTAAACAGAGAGAGTGTGTCTGAACCCCGAACGTTTTCAGGAAGGCTATTCCATAGTTTAGGAGCCAGATATGAAAAAGTTCTACCTCCTTTTGTGGACTTTGCTATCCTAGGTACTACCAAGAGTCCAGAGTTTTGCGACCTAAGGGAGCGGGTTGGATTGTAGCGTGATAGAAGATTAGTTAGGTACGCAGGAGCTAAATCATTTAGGGCTTTATAGGCAAGTAATAATATTTTGTAACTGATACGAAACTTAATAGGTAGCCAGTGCAGAGACTGTAAAATTGGAGTAATATGGTCATATTTTCTTGACCTGGTAAGGACTCTAGCCGCAGCATTTTGTACTACTGTAAGGCCCGGCTCGATTCGACCCAATGACGGCAGTCGTTCAGCGGGTGAAGGGCTTTGCGTATTACAGTCTTTCCTTTTCACGACACAACAAGAACATTAAAATGGAACACTTTCTCTTATATATTTTGTCTCGTTATTTCATATGACTCCATAAATGAAAAGGTTTTAATGATATCTGTGCATCATTAAAATATGAACGAATGATTGATTATTCTTATCAGCTCTTTTTTAATACTTTACCCGCTCAGATGTAGGGACACTATATCGCTCAGAGGCCCTGTTTTCCACAGGTCTCACGGACACAATCTCGTCAGGCCTGGTCACCAGTCAGAGGTAAGTTATGGTTATGTATCTAAGATTTGCCGTAAATTCACACGTACACAATCAGAGACATCGAATAACCTCCTTGGAGCCCCCTCAGAACTTGAGTTCAATTGTTTTACTTCAGTAAAGGGTTTTGGCCACTATCAGATGTGTTAGCAGATCAAATGTACTACACTCGTAATAGCTTTGGGTTGGTCAAAGCCTTGTTTAAAGTAACATTAAATCAAAAGTCAGAGGTATGGGCGTACCCGAGTTCAGTCTGATCAGACGGCGTTCGCCGTCCCTAAATGGAATTAACCCGCCCCCGCATCCAAGTACACTTAAAAGATGCCGGATATTAGCCGTCGCTAAAACTGACGCAGGCTTGCGGAAATATACAGATCCGCTAATCTAATAGGGAAAAAGCAATCTTTAGAGACAGTCAGAATAGAATCAAACGTTACAATTTATTGACCAGGTAATCGAAGCAATAATTCAACACTCCAATGTTACAAGAATAGAATCATCAGTTAACCATACCTGGAAATGAAACTACACACAAGTGATATGTGCGGGCAGTCAAACCTACAGACGCCTAACCATAGCTGGAAATGAAAACTACACACAAGTGATATGTGCGGGCAGTCAAACTTACAGACGCCTAACCATAGCTGGAAATGAAAACTACACACAAGTGATATGTGCGGGCAGTCAAACCTACAGACGCCCAGAACTTTGTGTCCCCTTTCCTTATATACCCAGATAATTCAATAACCCCCCAAATGGTGGTATCTTTGTTATTATGATTAGACTTTAGAATTTGCAACCAAATGGCTTCTTGAGATCCTGTGGCAGAGAATGCTTATTTACATACAGGAGGTGTTTTGAATAGAAGATCAGGGGGAAGGCACACCTTTAAGTTGTGCACTATATTTTCTCATACTTTAGAACTTCTTTTAGCTTTTCCTTATGATTGGGAGAATGAGACCATTTTACCAGGCGCACTGAGACATTTCAAAAGATATCAAACATGTATAGTTACATTTTTGTACATACATTACATTGCATGGGTTTTCAGTGGTTTTTAAGTGAGGAGGGGAGAAGTAAAGGGGGATGATGAGACCGTCAGTACAGGGTGTGGACCCCCCAGTGTGCTGCGTCCTGGATGTTACTGTTACATATGCAAGAGACAGTTTTGTGGATTCCCAGGCTGGGCCTTTTGTCCTCTCGAGGGGGGGGGGGGCCCCAGATATCCTGGCACCAGGCTTACACTATCTGTAGCTTGTTTATTGAAGATGCAGGACAACCACCTAGCAGTGCATTACAATAGTCCAGTCTAGAGGTCATGAATGCATGAACTAACTTTTCTGCATCAGAAACACTTAACATGTTCCGTAGCTTGGAAATGTTTCTAAGATGGAAGAATGCTGTTTTTGTAACATTGGAAATATGATTTTCAAAAGATAGGTTGCTGTCTAATATAACACCCAGATTTTTAACTGTAGAGGAAGTAACATTACATCCGTCTAGTTGCAAATTGTAATCCAAGAGATTCTGTGTACTGTTTTTAGGTCCAATAAGTAATATCTCGGTCTTATCTGAATTTAATAAGAGAAAATTACTGGTCATCCAATCTTTTATATTTTTAACACACTCTGTTAGCTTAGATAGTTTAGAAGTTTCATCTGGTTTTGTTGAGATATATAGTTGAGTGTCATCAGCATAACAATGGAAACTAATCCCGTATTTTCTAATAATATTACCAAGGGGCAGCATATATAATGAAAATAATAGAGGACCTAGGACAGATCCTTGTGGTACTCCATACTTTACTGGTGATAATTGAGATGACTCCCCGTTTAAATAAACAAAGTGGTAGCGATCGGACAGGTAGGATCTAAACCATCTTAGAGCCTGCCCTTGAACACCTGTATAGTTTTGTAATCGATCTATCAGTATGTCATGATCTATAGTGTCGAACGCAGCACTAAGATCAAGTAAAACTAGCAATGAGATACAGCCTTTGTCTGACGCAAGAAGCAAGTCATTTGTAATTTTAACAAGTGCAGTTTCTGTGCTATGGCAGGGCCTGAAACCTGACTGAAATTCTTCATAGATATCATTTTTTTGCAAAAAGGAGCACAATTGAGCAGACACTACTTTTTCTAATATTTTCGACATAAACTGAAGATTTGAAATGGGCCTGTAATTTGCCAGTTCGCAAGGATCTAATTTTGGTTTCTTAATAAGAGGCTTAATAACTGCCAGCTTAAATGGTTTTGGGACGTGACCTAAAGATAGCGAGGAGTTAATAATATTGAGAAGCGGTTGTTCTGCAACAGGTAACAACTCTTTCAATAGTTTAGTTGGTACAGGATCTAATAAACATGTTGTTGGTTTAGATGCAGTGATAAGTTTATTTAGCTCATCCTGTCCTATAGTTGTAAAGCACTGCAGTTTTTCTTTGGGTGCGATGAATGATGCTGAAGTACTAGACGCTGTAGAATCTATGTTTGTTATTGTATTTCTGATATTATCTATTTTATCAGTAAAGAAATTCATAAAGTCATTACTATTAAACTGTGAGGGAATATTTAGATCGGGTGACATCTGTTTATTTGTTAATCTAGCCACTGTGCTAAATAAAAACCTTGGATTGTTTTGGTGATTATCTATGAGTTTGCGGATATACTCGGTTCTTGCAGTTTTTAGAGCCTGTCTATAGCTGGACATACTGTTTTTCCACGCAATTCTAAAGACTTCCAAGTTACTTTTTCTCCATTTGCGCTCAAGAATACGAGTTTCTTTCTTGAGAGAATGGGTATAACTGTTGTACCATGGCGCAGCACGTTTTTCTCTAACCTTTTTTAATTTGATGGGTGCAACAGTTTCTAACGTATTGGAGAAAATAGTTCCCATGTTGCTAGTAATTGTGTCTAGTTCATCTGTATTTATGGGTACACAGAGCAGTTGAGATAAATCAGGCAGGTTATTTGTGAATCTGTCTTTAGTGGCTGGAATAATAATTCTGCCTGGGTGATAACGCGGAGCCATATAGTTAATATCAGTAATATGCAGCATGCACGATACAAGGAAATGGTCAGTAACATCATCAGTTTGAGGTATGATATCTATATCAGTTAGATCAATTCCATGCGATATTATTAAATCTAGCGTATGATTAAAACGATGCGTGGGCCCGGTGACATTTTGCTTGACACCAAAAGAGTTTATTAGGTCAGTAAACGCAAGTCCTAACGCATCATTTGTATTATCAACGTGAATGTTAAAATCTCCAACAATTAGTGCTTTATCAACAGTAACCAATAGGTCTGAGAGGAAATCTGCAAATTCTTTTAGAAAATCTGTATATGGCCCTGGCGGACTATACACAGTAGCCAGAGCAAGAGATAGGACAGATTTATTTTGCTTATCTGACAGTTTAACATTGAGCATAAGTATTTCGAATGAGTCAAACCTGTATCCTGTTTTCTGAGTAACATTGAGAATATCACTATATATTGTTGCGACACCGCCGCCACGACCAGTCTCACGAGGCTCGTGCTTATAACAGTAGCTTGGTGGAGTAGATTCATTTAGACCAAAATAATCATTTGTTTTAAGCCAGGTTTCAGTCAGAGTACATCAAAACTATTATCTGTGATTATTTCATTTACAATAACTGCTTTCGGTGTGAGTGATCGGATATTTAGGAGCCCAAGTTTTAAAAATTGTTTTTGTTCATTTATTTTGCATTTTTCTGGTTTGAACCCGGCGGCGGGTTCGAGGTCCCGTTTCAAGACCACTGGAAGCCTTGACACCAGCCGTGGTATCTTCTCCTCTCTGTTCTGACCCCGAACCCATGCAGCTGGGAGGGGTTCGCATCTCTGCGGAGGTACGAGAGCGGCGTATTCGGAGTCGCCTCTGCCTTTACTGCGGCGCGAATGGACATTTTGCTGCTTCATGCCCGTTAAAAGCCAGAGTTTGTCATTCGCAACTGTCATTTCCTCTCTACCCAGGTCTTGTACGACTATCTCTGCTGTTCTCCGATGGGCTGGCATTACTGTCAACGGTCTCGCGCTCATCGATTCAGGGGCTGAGGGCAGTTTCATTGATGAGAGATGGGCCATGGAACAAGGGATCCCCCTGCTGGACCTCAACGACACCACCACCGTCTTTGCGCTTGATGGCAGGGCACTTTCTACCGTTCGTCGCATCACCTGTCCGGTGAGCCTTACCGTCTCAGGAAATCACAGAGAGACTATTTATTTTTTGTTTTCCAGTCTCCTTATACTCCTATTGTTCTAGGGCATCCCTGGTTTACCCAGCATAATCTTCAGATTGACTGGTTTAAGGGGTCTATTCATTCATGGAATTTGTCGTGTCATGTTAACTGTTTAGTTTCTGCTGTTCCTGCTGTTTCTTCTGTGTCTGTGTTTCAGGAGGAGCCTGGTGATTTGTTTGGAGTTCCGGAGGAGTACCACGATCTGCGGGCGGTCTTCAGCCGTTCCCGGGCCACCTCTCTGCCTCCACATCGCCCTTATGACTGCAGCATTGAGCTTCTTCCGGGCACCATGCCACCCCGCGGTCGACTTTACTCTCTCTCGGCGCCCGAGCGGGGGGCTTTGGAGAATTACCTTACAGAGTCCCTCGCCGCTGGCCTTATTGTTCCTTCCTCCTCTCCTGCCGGGGCGGGGTTTTTCTTTGTGAAAAAGAAGGATGGGTCTTTGCGTCCCTGTATTGATTATCGGGGGTTAAACGACATAACAGTCAAGAATCGCTATCCTTTGCCTCTTATGTCGTCAGCCTTCGAGATCCTACAGGGCGCAAAGGTTTTCACAAAGCTTGACTTACGCAATGCCTACCACTTGGTACGTATTAAGGAAGGAGACGAGTGGAAGACCGCATTTAACACTCCCATCGGTCACTTTGAGTACCGGGTTTTACCGTTCGGGCTGGTCAACGCTCCCGCTGTTTTTCAGGCTTTAGTTAATGATGTCTTGAGAGACATGCTCAATATCTTTGTGTTTATGTATTTGGACGACATTCTCATTTTCTCACCTACTCTCCCAGGTACACGTGCAGCACGTCCGCCGAGTTTTACAACGTTTACTTTAGAACCGCCTGTTTGTCAAGGCAGAGAAGTGCATGTTTCATGCCCAATCTGTTACGTTTCTCGGTTCGGTGGTTTCGGCGGAGGGGATCAGCATGGACCCTGACAAGGTTCGTGCTGTCATTGATTGGCCTGTTCCTGATTTGCGAGTCGCGCTTCAGTGGTTTCTGGGGTTTGCCAATTTTTACCGTCGTTTTATAAGGGATTTTAGTCGTGTCGCCGCTCCGCTTACTATTCTCACCTCTGCTAAGACTCGCTTTTCTTGGTCCGGGGCTGCTCAGGATGCATTCGAGCGGCTTAAGGGGTTGTTTACCTCTGCTCCCATCCTCATCACTCCTGATCCCGAGAGACAGTTTATAGTTGAGGTTGATGCTTCCGACGTCGGGGTGGGTGCCATCTTATCGCAACGTTCGTCCCTTGACAACAAGGTACATCCGTGCGCCTTTTACTCCCATCGCCTTTCGTCCGCGGAGCGCAATTACGACGTCAGTAACCAAGAACTTTTGGCGATCCGTCTGGCTCTTGGTGAGTGGCGACACTGGCTCGAGGGAGCCAGCGTGCCATTCATTGTCTGGACGGATCATCAAAATTTGGAGTACATCCGTTCCGCTAAAAGACTTGACGCCCGACAGGCTCGTTGGGCTCTTTTCTTCGGCCGTTTTGATTTTACGATCTCGTTTAGACCCGGCTCTAAGAATCTGAAACCTGACGCCCTCTCAGGCCAGTTCGGCTCGTCAGAGGTTATTTTACCTTATATTTTACCTCAGCGTTGTGTGGTCGGGGCTGCCTCCCGGGGAGTGGAACAGGCTGTGAGAAGAGCTCTTTTGCAGGTCACCAGACCAGCCCGCGCTCCTGAGGGAACATTATTCGTTCCTGAGGTTGTTCGTTCCACTGTCCTTCACTGGGGGCACTCTTCCAAATTGATGGCACACCCGGGAGTTAGGGGTACTTTAGCCGCGATCAGTCAACGTTTTTGGTGGCCCACGGTGGTTTTGGTGGTTCGCGCTTTGTTGCCTCGTGTCATGTTTGTGCCCAGACTAAGTCTAGTAACTCACCACCGGCAGGTCTTCTTAGGCCCCTCCCCATTCCATCACGTCCGTGGTCCCACATTGCGTTGGATTTTGTAACCGGTCTTCCGCTTTCGGCAGGTAATACGGTTATTCTCACCGCTGTGTATCGTTTTTCTAAGGCTGCCCATTTTATCCCTCTTCCTAAGCTACCGTCCGCCCGTGAGACCGCGCAAGTCATGGTAGATCATGTGTTTAGGTGGTCTTCATGGTCTTCCTCCGGACATTGTGTCTGACAGAGGGCCTCAATTCGCCTCTCAGTTCTGGAAGGAGTTCTGTCATCAGATAGGGGCCTCCCCTGCTCTGTCGTCAGGATTCCATCCACAGACCAATGGGCAAGCCGAAAGGATCAATCAGATTCTCGGTCGCATGCTGCGTAGCTTAACATCACGCACTCCCGTGTCGTGGTGCGATCAACTGGCCTGGGCCGAGTATGCTCATAATTCTCTTCCCTCGTCCGCCACTGGGTTATCTCCGTTTGAGTGTTGTCTTGGTTACCAACCGCCTCTATTCGCATCCCAAGAATCCCAGTCCTCCGTTCCCTTTGTAGAGAGGTTTATTCAGAGATGTAAACGTACCTGGAGGAGAGTGAGATCTGCATTATGTCGTACTAGAACACGCACACGTCGAGCCGCCAATCGTCACCGGGTCCGGTCCCCTAGGTATGTTTGTGGTCAGAAGGTGTGGCTTTCCACCCGCAATCTGCCCATCCAGGAGGGTTCTCTCAAGCTGATGCCCCGCTTTGTTGGGCCCTTTTCTATTGTTAAGGTTCTCAGTCCGGTCGCGATCAAACTCAGATTGTCCCGTCAGTTGCGCCGTATTCACCCGGTTTTTCACGTGTCCTCACGTGGCCTTTCAAACAAACCTGTTTTCCGTGCTCCGACCCGCCCCCCCTTCCTCCTCCTCCTATTGACAAGGAGGCTTCTATTTACAGAGTCCGTAAGCTCCTTGACGTCCGCCCTCGTGGGCGTGGTCACCAGTTTTTGGTGGACTGGGAGGGGTACGGTCCTGAGGAGAGGCGTTGGATTCCGGCCCGGGACGTCCTGGATCGCTCGCTGATTTGTTTTGTGATTTCTCAGTTCTGTGTCTACTTCATTAAATACTGTGTTGACTAATCCCTTTGCGTTTGGATCCTTACATTCCCTCGTTTGTGACAGGAACTAGCCACAGCTAGACAGACCTTCTTCTCAAACCTTATAAACAGTAACTTAAACAACACTCGCACTCTTTTTGCTACTGTTGAGAGACTGACAAACCCCCCAAGTCAGATTCCCAGTTAAATGCTCTCTGACAGCAAATGCAATGTTTGCTTCCTTCTTTTCAGAGAAGATCAGTAATATCAGGAAGGAGATTGGCACATCTTCCTGTAATACAGAGGTCACACAGATTCGACAGCAATCTCAAAAAGAAGTGACTATGTCTGTTTTTAAAACAATTGATAGCAAAATTTTGGAAGAAATAGTACAGCATCTTAAATCGTCAACCTGCTATCTTGACATACTTCCCACATCTTTTTTCAAAAGTGTGCTTAACTGTTTAGAAGCAGATCTCTTAGAAGTGGTGAACACCTCACTTCTTTCTGGGACTTTTCCAAACTTCCTGAAAACTGCAGTTGTTAAGCCCCTTCTGAAAAAGCGCAATCTTGATAACACCATGTTGAGCAACTATAGACCAATATCAAATCTTCCTTTCATAGGTAAGATTATTGAAAAGGTAGTTTTCAATCAGCTGAACAACTACTTAAACTCAAATGGATACCTGGATAATTTTCAATCTGGTTTCCGCATACATCACAGCACAGAGACAGCACTCATTAAGATAATAAATGATATTCGCTTTTTCTGATTCTGGCAAAATATCAGTGCTGGTACTACTAGATCTTAGTGCTGCGTTTGACACTGTCGATCATAACATACTTCTAAAGAGACTGGAAAACTGGGTCGGGCTTTCTGGGATGGCACTCAAATGGTTAAGGTCATACTTAGAAGGGAGAGGTTATTTTGTGAGTATAGGAGAGCATAAGTCTAAGTGGACGTCCATGACATGTGGAGTCCCACAAGGCTCAATTCTTGCACCGCTCTTGTTTAGCCTGTATATGCTCCCACTAAGTCAGATAATGAGGAAGAACCAAATTGCCTATCACAGCTATGCTGACGATACCCAGATCTACCTAGCCTTATCTCCAAATGATTATAGCCCCATTGACTCCCTCTGCCAATGCATTGATGAAATTAACAGTTGGATGTGCCAAAACTTTCTTCAGTTAAACAAGGAGAAAACTGAAGTCATTGCATTTGGAAACAAAGATGAAGTTCTCAAGGTGAATGCATACCTTGACTCTAGAGGTCAAACAACTAAAAACCAAGTCAGAAATCTTGGGGTGATTCTGGAGACAGACCTTAGCTTTAGTAGTCATGTCAAAGCAGTAACTAAATCAGCATACTGTCATCTCTAAAACATTGCAAGAATTAGATGTTTTGTTTCCAGTCAAGACTTGGAGAAACTTGTTCATGCCTTTATCACCAGCAGGGTGGATTATTGTAATGGTCTCCTCACCGGCCTTCCAAAGAAGACCATTAGACAGCTGCAGCTCATCCAGAACGCTGCTGTCAGGATTCTGACTAGAACCAGAAAATCTGAGCATATCACACCAGTCCTCAGGTCCTTACACTGGCTTCCAGTTACATTTAGGATTGATTTTAAAGTACTTTTACTCGTTTATAAGTCACTCAATGGTCTAGGACCTAAATATATTGCAGATATGCTCACTGAATATAAACCTAACAGACCACTCAGATCATTACATTTACATTTACGCATTTAGCAGACGCTTTTATCCAAAGCGACTTACAATTGCATTCAGGTTATACATTTTTATTAGTACATGTGTTCCCTGGGAATCGAACCCACAACCTTTCGCTCAGCTGACGCAATGTTCTACCACTGAGCCACACAGGAACATTAGGATCGAGTCAGTTAGAAATACCAAGGGTTCACACAAAACAAGGGGAGTCCGCTTTTAGCTATTATGCCACCCGCAGCTGGAACCAGCTTCCAGAAGAGATCAAATGTACTAAAACATTAGCCACATTTAAATCCAGTCTCAAAACTCATCTATTTAGCTGTGCATTTGTTGAATGAGCACTGTGCTACGTCCTAACTGACTGCATTGTATTTTATGTATAATCCTTTTCTATTGAACTGTTTTAAATTTAATTTTAAATCAATTTCTATATCATTTTAAAATTCCTTGTTTTATTATTTTTAACTCCTTGTTTTTATTGCTGTGAATGATTATTTCACTTTCTTTTATGTAAAGCACTTACCACTGTGTTACCACTGTGTATGAAATGTGCTGTATAAATAAACTTGCCTTGCCTTGTATGTCACTGGTGTTACCTTCCTTATAGATAACACCATTGAAGATCAGTATATCAGGTCTTATGTACTGTATGTCACTGGTGTTACCTTCCTTATGGATAACACCAATGAAGATCAGTATATCAGGTCTTACGTATGTCACTGGTGTTACTGTCACTGGTGTAACCTTCCTTATAGATAACACCAGTGGAGATCAGTATATCAGGTCTTATGTATGTCACTGGTGTTACCTTCCTTATGGATAAAACCAGTGAAGATCAGTATATCAGGTCTCATGTATGTCACTGGTGTTACTGTCACTGGTGTTACCTTCCTTGTGGATAATACCAGTGAAGATTAGTATATCAGGTCTTATGTATGTCACTGGTGTTACCTTCCTTATAGATAACATCAGTGAAGATCAGTAAATAAGGTCTTATGTATGTCAATGGTATTACTGTCACTGGTGTTACCTTCCTTACGGATAACACCAGTGAAGATCAGTATCAGGTTTATGTATGTCACTGGTGTTACTGTCACTGGTGTTACCTTCCTTATAGATAACATCAGTGAAGATCAGTATATCAGGTCTTATGTATGTCACTGGTGTTACTGTCACTGGTGTTATCTTTCTTATGGATAACACCAGTGAAGATCAGTATATCAGGTCTCATGTATGTCACTGGTGTTACTGTCACTGGTGTTACCTTCCTTATAGATAACACCAGTGGAGATCAGTATATCAGGTCTCATGTATGTCACTGGTGTTACCTTCCTTATGGATAACAACAGTGAAGATCAGTATATCAGGTCTCATGTATGTCATTGGTATTTCATTGTGTCACTGGTGTTACTGTCACAGGTGTTACCTTCCTTATGGATAACACCAGTGAAGATCAGTATATCAGGTCTAATGTATGTCACTGGTGTTACTGTCACTGGTGTTACCTTCCTTATAGATAACATCAGTGAAGATCAGTATATCAGGTCTTATTTATGTCACTGGTGTTACTGTCACTGGTGTTACCTTCCTTATAGATAACACCAGTGAAGATCAGTATATCAGGTCTTATTTATGTCACTGGTGTTACTGTCACTGGTGTTACCTTCCTTATAGATAACACCAGTGAAGATTAGTATATCAGGTCTCATGTATGTCACTGGTGTTTCATTGTGTCACTGGTGTTACTGTACTGTTTTTGTCTGTCACATTAAATAAATGTTATGTATTTCTTGCATTTTCATTATTTTACTGTAACTCTGACTACATGTGCTGAAAAAAAAATCGAGAAATAATATTTAATAAAAACTTTTAATATTGCTAAAGAAGGTAACACCAGTGCCAAAAAAAGAGTACATGTGCTCTTGAAATAATTGCACAAAAGCTCAATCCCATTAAGCTGTCATTCATATGTAATCATGAAGTCAAAAGGTAATCTAATAATGTGTTAGACGTTTAAATGTTAAAAATAAATACATTTTAAGACATCTTGCCATACCAAAAGTGGACGTTTCTGTAGAATGACCCAAATAAGAAATATGATGCTGTTGAGGTTGAGGAAAAGACGATTGTCATACATGTTTAAATGTAGCACTATAGTAAGACTGAGTGTGATGCCTTAATTTTACACAACATTTCAATAAACAAGTACTTCAAATTGAGTTACTTTTTCAAACAATGTGTACTATTATGTTTTCCTTTTTGTCAATGGGAATGGTTTCAAAAGAAGATAAAGAAACCATACTACTTACTAACAACAATACATATTGTTCTTATGGATAATAATAATAATAAAAAATATGGTTGAGAAAACTCGTTTTGTTTGCTTAGCACCTTTACTTTCACTTGCCTAGTTTTCCCGCGCTGAGACATCGAGCGTTTCCTCATCCGTCTTTTTCCAAACTTAAAGTCCCAGCGAGCGCTCTCACACGGGCGTCTCTTCCTTCACACTCTACAGCCGTGACTCTTATTTTGAAATGTTGTTTTCACATGTCTCACGGCTCAGATAATCTTTGGACGCTTTGCTAAACACAGGTAGTTTATATTTCCTTTCATCAATATTTAGTTTTATCGACAGGTAGCGATTGTATACTAATCCTTTGCAAGTATAGATGTTGTTTGTTGCAAAGCGAATTAGTAGGGACAGTCCGTGACACGCAAATTTCAAGTATAATTTATAGTAAGTTAACGTTAGTGAAGTTAGGTTAGATTCGCGAGTGTAACTAAAACTATGAGTAAAGTTACACTTAGTTATGGTTATAGTTAAGTTTTCTTTATTCAAAATGCATGTGTTTATAAATAAGCATGATGTCTGATAGTAAAGACGACGAGTCAAATAATGAATTATGTAACGTTAAGTTAATGATTTAAAAGATTAAACGGTTTGCAAAGTATCTATCTATCTATCTATCTATCTATCTATCTATCTATCTATCTATCTATCTATCTATCAAAATATGATACCAAGTTGCATCTGCAAATACATTTAGTGTGTAACGTTAGTTCATCACATTAACTATAAACGTGATTCACCAACATGTCAATCAGAAATCATCACAATACTATAGTCCTATTTTTCTTAATAATACATATATTGTTTTATCATTTCAAACCAAACACAACATTTTTTTAAGCTTTGATATGAAAACAACGTTCTCATTTATCCCTCAGATAACCTTCACCATGTCAAAGGAGGATGTCCCGGATATTTCTCCTGTCTTATTCCTGGATGCAAGTGGACAGTCAATGCGCTTTTATGTGAGACCCGGCCCAACTAAAACTCAACTTTATCCTCTGGTAACTAACGGAGGAGGCACTTTGTGTCGCAGTCAAGAGCCCGGAGCCATTTTGCTGATCGATCCCGGGGACGCGAATACTGTGACGTCGAGCTCCGGACAAAAGTACATCTCCATGAAATACATCAAAGATTGTGTAGAGCAGAACCTGCTGTTGAAGTTGGACAACTATGTGATTAGCGTGGGACCATCTGTCCAGACTAGGATGGCGACCCGTCATCAGAGCAATGGGCGGTTGGGTTACTCGCCTGAAGACGACGCTGCCATCTTGAAGTTTATGGAAATGCGGCTGCATGAAGCCAAAGGCAACCTGGTTTGGAAAGAGATGGAGAAGCGGCGCGTAACCGACCACAGCTGGCAGTCCATGAGGGATCGCTTTCTAAAGCACCTCCAGGATAGACTCGTGAAGAAGAGTCCTACGAAAAGAAAACCGCTTTGTTTTACGGAAAGCCCTTTGCTTAAGAAGAAAGTCACCGATAACTCGGAACCTGAGACTGATTCCTTACAAAACTCTCCTCAAAAGTCCGTCGTGCCGGATTCATCTGAAACGCAAATCTCCACAGAAACCAGCGTGTGTCTGGCTGTGGGGACCGACCCTCAGCCTTCCCCAGAGAGAGCCAGTTCTCCTCCAGGCGTGGCTAATGCTGCAGGAGAGTCACTGCAGGCCTCAAGCCATGACGGTCAGGATGAGTCTCCCATCCCAGTCCAAGAACAAGAAGCGTCGGAGCCTGAAATGTCCAAAAGACCTGGATTAGATGAAGGTTGTAATGGACAAGAAGTTCCAGATGGTAATTTTATTCATGGTTTTATTTACAGTGTTGTTCCTCAACAAGTTCTGTTTGTAAACCTTAATTTTTTTAATTCAGGATCAAAGGAAAATTCATCTCCCAAATCAAGACAAAGTACTTGCAAAACCGCCACGCCTGAATCTAGGAAACTTGGGATTCTTGCAAAAGCTGCAAGAGAATTTGAGGACTCCGATGTGGTAAGATTGAATAACATCAACGCTGTATAGTTACAGCTGCTGGGTCAATGGCATGACACTCAATCATTGTGCGGACCTATTTATTTTCAAATTGAATATAACTTTTTATGAAATATTTTAATTTAGGATATTTAAGAAATATTTTTATTAACAAGCTATTTTTATTAACCATTTATTATATTAACATAAAATATATATTTGAAGGAAAAACATAAGAATAATATCCATCCATCCTTTCATTCAGTCAGTCATTAAATGTAACCAAAAAACACACAAAAAAATCATTATTTCATAGAGAGGACCCTTGCAGACTCCTTATATTTTCAGAAACTTATTGATAAATATTCACGAAGCATAGTTAGTTCAGGTTCTAAAATGTAATGTGGTACAATCTGACTGAAAAACTTGAAATAATAAAATGTATTAAATAATTTCATGGAGAATAAAAAAACTATTACATTTTTTAATCTTTCTGAAAGCAATTATCAAACTGTGGGTTACACTTTATTTCGATAGTCCACTTTAGATATTCTACTAACTATCAGTAACTTTGTAACTACATGTCAACTAGAGGTCTTCAAGGGTCCAAAGATTTGTACCTGAGCCTGAAGAGACCTGTAAATATGCTGCACGGAACCGACCCGGACCCGTATTTTATTTGAAAGTGGGACCCGAACACGTGCAGACCCGAGAAATGCCTTATAGCCTACTACCCGGACCCGACGCGAACCCGACCATTATTCTAAAGTTGGACCCAAACCCGGCTGGGAAGACACAGACCCTACTGCACCCGTCCCGATCGGCACATATTGCACAGCATATGCTATTAAGTCAATAAACAAGAAATAAGTAGTAGTTAGTTAAGGCAAAAAATTAATAGATAATTAGTTAATAAGTAATAAATAGTAGTTAAGGCAAAACAACCGTTTTTGCCTTAACTACTGTTAGTAGCCCTCTCCCTGACTGTGATGCATACAATCCTCTTTGCCAATAAATGTCCATCCATGTTAGGCTGTTCCTCTCTCTTGGCGACTGAAAGAGGCTTCTTACTCAACTCATTATTCCAGCTTTAAAAGTCTACTTGCTGTCACGGAGATGGATGACTGATGCAAATTCGCAGTTTTTTTTATTCCATCTTGAGTCAACTTCGACTGTTACGTTTACCCTTTTAAACTACAATAATGCTACTTTTTGTTGGTTGTAATAAAGACTCGGAGCAATACTTTTTTTAAAGCAAAAAACGCACATAATTAGAAGTTTGTTACACTTTACTGTGTGTGTGTGTTTAATAACAAGTGCGTCTTTTCTTGAGTTTTGTTTCAGCTTTTTTTTCACATCAATCATGAAGGAATCCATGATCACCGTCCGCTTGCAGTACTACATTAACTCCGCCCGCGCTCTGTTTCTGGCGGGTGAGCTAACGGGTAACGCAGGTTTTTTTTTCACATCAATCGTGAAGGAATCCATGATCACCGTCCACTTGCAGTACTACATTAACTCCGCCCGCGCTCTGTTTCTGGCGGCTGAGGTAACGGGTAACGAGTGTTTTTTTTTTCTTCTTCCACCTTATTTCCTGCTCACACTTTTCTCATCCTAATTTTACAAACAGCATGTTACACACACGCATGGTGACTGACGCTGATCTCTGGCGGGTGCGGTGTTCTCAGATCTACTCGTGTATTACACACAAAGTTAAAAAGTCCCGGGACCCAAAGTAATAGATTGGGCCCCAGCCCAACCTGGCTGACCATTTAAAATATAGACCCAAACCCATAAGGGTCCCGGGTCGGGTCCTGGGTCCTCTGTGAAGACCTCTAATTTGCAACTATATGCCTACTAACTCTCAGTAGAGTAGGTTTAGGGTTAGTTGAATAAGTTGACACATACTTGCAAAGTTTCTCATAGTCAGACTCAGTATGTTGTGTGTTGTGGACTCATCAGAATAAAGTGTTAGAAGATATTAAGCAGACAGTCTACTAATACTCTAATGACTGCTAGTTGACATGTAGATGCAAAGTTACTTGCTGTTAGTAGAATGTCTAAAGTGGACTATTGAAAATAAAGTGTTACCAAGATGTGTATTAAGAAAAATACTATTGAAATATATATATTTTTAAATAAATATATATATATATATATATATAATTATTATAATATTTTTTTTACTTATGCTTGCACCACACGACATCTTTAGAGTCTAGGGAACTAAACAATTTTTTTTTTAATAGTATGAAAGTTTTTCAAAACCGTATGAAACCTGCATACAGTTTATGAATACAGTTCTGAAGATCTTTACATGTTTTTACCTGGACTTTTTAAGAAGACTTTTCCATTTCTTGGACTTTCTTATGTAATTACGTAAGTTTACAAGGAAGTGACGATTTTGTTCTCTGACTCGTTGGATAGGAAACGGTGCTTTATTCGCATATGTTTCATGCGATATTCCAGTTTTGCGCATAAGTTAATTTCGAATATTTGGGTGGAAACATAGCTTATGACTCTCTTCAAACTTAAGGGGGATCGTGCTTTTTTCGGTGGCAGCACCTAAGCTGTGGAATAATTTACCATTGTATATAAGATCAGCCGCCTCTTTTCAGGTTTTTAAATCATCACTTAAGACTTATCTTTTTAAAACGGCTTATGCTGTTAAATATTTGATTGTGTGTGATGTTATCTTTGTCATAAATTTGTGATTTTGTTTTATATGGTTAGTTGTTTTATGTATTTATTTATTAACATTTTGTACAGCACTTTGGTCGACCCTGTCGTTATTAAACGTGCTATATAAATCAATAAATCTAAACTAACTTCACTGACTTGAATGTGTTTCCACAGATGGATGAAAGTGAAGAAGGCGAGGATCCATTTGAAGCACCAATCGCCAAGCCGTCAGATGCACAAGGAAGTTCAGTAACATTATCTAGGGAACCAGAAACTCGAGCTGAGCTTAACCAAAACGGCCAACTGGAAGCACCAGAAGCTCTTTGTCCCTCAGCAGCACCTGTGGAAGAGCGTCCAGGTCCTAATTCCACAGCTGTCCCTGCATCTTCATCCCACGTCTTCATCCTTGACTCTGAGTCACAGGATAAACACGACAGCCAAACGACAGGAACTCCAGAGGAAACTCCCTTCAAAGACTTGGTAGAACATGTCGAGAACTTGATGAAAAAGACCAAGAAAGATCTGGTCGAGGTGACCAAGGCCCTGTGGAAAGCCAGTGGTGACTTAGCAAACGCTCAGGTGTATCTGTTAGATGGCTATGACCATGAGATTCACGGGCCTGTCTGGACCCATCTGGACGATGAGATCCTCCTGTTGGCTGATCCGTATGAACTTGAGCAGCTTCAATCCAAATATGGACATGAGGAAGTGACCAGGAGAAGTTATTTCCTGAAGGCTGGCATTAACTGAGAGGATTTATTTGGTTCAATGGGTGTTTTCTGAAACCAGCTGTTCAACTAGACACAACTAGTTAGTTTTCACCCAGTTTTGTATTCTTAGTTTGGTAAAATTCAGATTTTTGTTGATACATTTATAAAATAACTTTGCAAACCTTTACATTGATAAATATGTATTAAAGTATTTTTCTAACTGATGGCGTATCATTGTGTTAAAGACTTATTGAACGAGTGTTGGCGTATTCACATTTACCACGCGCTTCTACACATCTTGCACTTATATACATTTAATTATAATTATACAGGCTAAATATATACCTTAAATATAACTAGCATAATGTTTAGATGCGAAAATATACCTTTAAACAATAGTTTTTGCCAAATAGTCATCTGCTGTTATTCGGTGACTTTTCGCGTGAAATATGCAAGCTGCTTGGTTAAAACTGAAATGTTTTAAGCTATTTCATACGCTACTATATGGACCTTTTTTACTGTCGAAATTTCGCTATTATCGCTTGTTTATTGCAGTTCAGTCCTTATCAATCTAGGTATTGTTGCTAACGTTTTAGATGATACGCCCAAATGTAATACTTGTCAATAACATTTTGTTGTGTATTTTAAATTTAACAGTTATTTAAGGACTAAGGCGTAATTATTAATGCTGAGAAGGCTGCTGAAGTGTCACGCGACAGCTGTTACTTTTCTCAGCGCTGTTACTTTTCTCAGCGCTGTTCACGGTGACCCAATCACTGCCATCTGTTGTTACTGCGAATTATTGCCTAATTTTCTGGTTCGCATTCGTTCATGTCTAAACGTATTTTGTCCTAAAACTCGCTCCATAGCCGTGAATCGTATGTGGTAAAATAATTGGGCGGCACTTTTACTTGCTAACAACTGTTTCGTATATAGTCACACAACTAAATTCCTCCAGAGGGCTCTTCGTGGCTCATAATGCCGCTTCCCCCATTGAATCGTATTGAAATCTTTTTGTGTTAAAGGAGAAATGTGTATATTGAATTGTATCAATATTTTAATCGGTTTATTCCAAATAGTGATACTTAAGGCATAAATACAAATCCACTTGGGCAAACGCTATATGAAGTTGTAAATTAAACGTCTCTGATTGGTCCTTCAAAAAAGCGATGAGAAAAGTCACAACAAAGATGCCGTCTTCGAAATGCTTGAAACATCATTTCATTTACACAAAACTAACGAAATTATAGAATACAAATGACGCTGAGATCAAAACAGACAGAGACTAGATAAAATTAGAACATTTATATATAAACCCAACGTAACTGGCCAATGAGAGCCAACATCCGAGCCCCAAGGCCCCGCCCATTTTACCACCCCGTTCATTCACTGCCATCCTGTCGCTTTATTATATTTCTATGCTTAAATACAGTGACTGTAGATACATTTAAAGAGGAGAGCCCAACAACTAAATCTACTGATCACAAATAAACACAACACACCAAATCAGTGAGTACTGCAGGAGAAATGAACGGAACAATAAGCGTGAACGTCGCTTTATTTGTGTGTGTTATATTGAACGTGTTATGACATAAGCTCTGGCTGTCATTTGTGTTCAACACGGAGGCTGACACACATTAAATATATATTTTCTTGCTCATATGCTGGGCATTTTAGACCCCCGACAATCATTAAATTGGATTTTAATTGGTTATAAACACATACACAATGTTGTTCATGGCGTTAAGCCGTTATGTTAGCGGGATTGTGGCTAAATACAGAGTAACGCTGTGTTTATATTGTGTGTAACGCTATGTTTGTATGTTTGCTCAGACAGCAGCATGTAAACATTGAAGATACAAGTTATTTAGAGGTTTCATTGTAGTTTGAGACTGTTGTCAAAGCAGTTTCTAGTCTGCATTGTCAAAATAATCTCTAATCTGCTAGTCAGCATTTTATTTATCTGTATTGTTATTAGACTAGTGACAACTTGAACTCCCAAGTCATCTAAAATATAAATAACCATCTTAAAAACAGGCCTACCCTTAACATTTTTGGATTATTATACCCTGTTTTTTACACATTACTATTGTAGTGTCATGTAAATATAATGGCTAATAAATATGTTAAACATTTAGCTCTGTATTTGTAGCACTGTAACACTGTCTCTTTTGAAGAAATGTATAATATAATGTATAATATAATTAATATATCTAGCAGCATTATGAGCTCAAAGGGTGGCACTGCCCTGTCCCGACGCAACTATCGCCTGGCATCTGACACAGACAAACCCAAAGTCACAGGTATGTCCTTATAAAGACATTTTATTGAAGTAAACCAACTGTAAATAGAGTAATTATCAAATCCACATTACAATTGGTTTTAATGTATTTTATTTTAGGTATTGTCAATGAGAAGTTATTGAGCGACTACCTGCATCATGTGTTTCCTGCCTCCAGTAAGCAGGGTCCGGCATCAGCGGCGTACAGGTTAGTCGATTACCCACAATCCCTCCTTTTTTGGGGGTCTTTTGCTATGATCTGTAGTGTATGTAATTTGTGTGTGCATATTATTTTGTTGCGGGTCCTTTGCTTTGTATACACAAACACACACGTAAGCACATGTACACACTACTGGTCAAAAGTTAATTGGAATAATTAAGTGTTCTTGAAATAACTTTTGAAAGAAGTCTCTTATGCTCACCGAGGCTGCATTTATTTGATCAACGGCACAGTAAAACAGCAGTGCTGTAAAATATTACAATTTCAAATGTTCTTTTTTTCAAGTGAATATTTAGTAAAACGTCATTTATTTCTGTGATCAAAGCTGACTTTTCAGCATCATTATTCCAGTCTTCAGAAAATCATTCTGAAGTGCTGCTCACTTATTCTCAAATATTATTGATGCTCGATTATTAGTAATGGCTCTTATTATTGTTATCGTTGAAATGATCACTATTTTCATGATAACCGTCATAATTTTTATCCCCACAGGATTATTTAATGAATAGAAAGTTGAAAAGAACAGCATTTATTTGAATATTGTATATAATAAATATATATTTTTTTGTTATCTTACTTTTTTTATCTTTTATTTTACCATTTTATCTTAATGGTAGTGTATCACAGTTTCCCCCACAAAATTCATACAAAAATTGCAAAACTGTTTTCCACAGCAAATGTATTTTATTATATGTGTAATTAATATGTTTTAATGATATATTTTGTGTTATTTTTTGTATATTTTATTTTATTTTATGTTTTATATAATCTTTTTGTAATATTAAGAACCGTTTCAGATCTTTAGTCATCAAATCCTCTGTAAATATTGGTTGCAAATTTAATTTTAAGCTCTCTCACATTTCAAATTATTTTAAGTGCTTGAAAATGATGGTGTGAATGAACGATTTGATTACGATTTTCCCGAATTTAAATATTTAAAATGTCAATTTGTTAGTATTTTAGTGCTGTGATCCTTAAATAGAGTCTTTTAATGTCACCTCGGTGTTCCTGTTTTAAATATGCATGACAATATTTTTGGTAGATGAAATTTTGTTACACTAAATTACATTTTAGTGGGTTATTTCTATAAATCATGGTCAACATGTACTATAGTCATTATGTTTTGCTCACAATAAATACATTGAAACGCAGGACACATTCTTCATATTCATACAATCAATCAATCACTAAATAAAGCTGTATTAAACTTGCTTTGAAACATGCTTGAAAACCCCTTTTCGTCTTTGACTCTTAAATATTATTTGATCTCATATTTAGTTTTGAACTGTGAATTAGTTTTTCATCAAATGTTTTTGAAGCATGATTTGCTTCATGGTAATCAGGTGCAGCTGTTTATATGAGGAGGGGCTTCTTATTCTAGAGAGCATCTGATTGGGCGGAAATCTGTGTGGTGCTGGATGAGTATTTTTTACTCTGTTGAAGCATAACTTGATGACCGTAACAGATCATGAAAAATTAAGTTTACTGCATTAGTGGTGTGTTGATGAGTTGTTGGAGTGGAAGCTGCTGGTGTACTCATCCCACTCTTGATCCCAGCCTGTGTCTGGTTACTGGAGCTGATCTATACATAGAGCATGATGGGACATGAGAGAAAGCTGACACTCACAGAGCAGTGAAGCGGCTCAGGTGTTTACATATCATCATCTCTAATGCTGGATTTCATGTCAGGCGTCATGATGGGCATCTGTCAGCACTGTATAAAACTAAACAACATCTATTCACTTATATTTAACTTCCTTTTAGAGCTTAATTTGAATGGATTAAGATTTCAGTTTATTTCCAAATTGTATTTTTGTTCTGATTCCCATGTTTTCAATGTGTTAATTACGTTATAAATAAAGTGTCTTTTTCTGTCATATTTCTAGTTAGACCAATCAATCTAGTCTCTTCGGTGTGTGAGCTGACAAGTGGCACTCCTCTGTTATGATGTTGTGATATGTGAGCGGTCATGTGCGGATCAGTTGAACCCATGTCGTGTCTCGTCCCTGTAGAAAAACCCTGACGTTCCAGGATCTCGGAGCTCATCTGGAGAAGCTGCTGGCTGAAGATAATGTCACTGAGGATAGCAGAGGTCAGATAAAGACTTACACATACACTGCTGGGCATCTCAAAATTACTGGAAAATTAAATGCATTTGCTAAAAAAAGAAAAAAAAGAAAAACTGTTATTTTATATAATATTTATTCATAATTCATCAATTATTATGCAATATTTGTTTATTTATTAATTGATTTATGTGCTAATTTATGTTTATTTATTAATTGATTGTTGTGATGTTTTCAGCCATATTTATTATATTAATTTATTTGAAATTTTGTTTATTTTTTCTATACAGATCAGATAGAAGGCTACCTTGGACCTTTAACGGTTGTCCTGGATCACAGCAGTGGGTTTGAAGGGCTGTTATTTGTTGACGATGACCTTTTGGGGGTGAGAAATTGATATTTTTTGGTTTGTTTTAGTTTCTTTTATTTAAAATTAATATTATTATTTTATTTCATATTTATAAAACAATTAAACATATTTATAAAATAAGATAAATTAATAAATACATTTAATCGAATGTAGTTAATACAATTCATTTTATTTTATTTAAAATATATAAAATACAAGAATTGGTTTAAAATAAAATTGCACAACTGGCTAGTAAACTTAGAATTTATATCTACATTAAAAAAATTCAAATTCAGATCAGTTCACTATTTAACTGACTGTATGGTGAGAAGTCAATTGAATCAATCTGCATGATAAATCGTGCACAATAACACACACAAAAAAGTTTATTATGAATTCAAATGGGGCCAATTTTCAAGACAGGTGTGTTGTTTACTGCTAAATGTTCAGTGTTGTTTTTCCTCTCTTTTTGGATTGAAGGTCATTGGCCACAGTAACTTCAGCTCCATCAGAGCCACCACATGTGTTTACAAAGGTAACGTTTCAATAACTAAACTGTACCTTATAGTGAAGTGCAAATTATTGATTTCAAACTATTAATCATGATTAATCGCATCCAAAATAAAAGTTTTTGTTTACATAATACATGTATGTGTACTGCGTGCAGTGTGTGTATGTGTGTGTGCATATATATATATATATATATATATATATATATAAATAACAAAAACTTTTAATTTGGATGCGATTAATCGCAATTAATCGTTTGACAGCACTAGTGCAAATTCTATGGTGTTCTTTGATGTACCTTAAAATAAATGTAACCTAAAGTACTTCACTATACCACTGCAGTACTGTTTTTAATAGTTTTTATTGGTTTTAGGGAAATGGGTCTATGAAGTTCTCATCTCATCTCAAGGCCTAATGCAAATCGGATGGTGCACATTGAACTGCAGATTCAACCAAGAGGTACAAGCCAGTAACTTCACCATTTAGAGGTCAATTCTGGAGCGCAGAGCCATACAAATTGAATATTCACTCTAATAAATAGCTAGCTCTCATGAGAAGCTTTCCAAGCCGCAGAAATCTCGTAGATTAATCTAGATTAGATGACGACTGTTCGCTCTGCTCTCGAAATCCTTTTTACATATCAGGTTTGGCTTAATCCATTTTCTAAATTGGTTTGTTCAAGTCGATTACTGACAAATACGATACACTTTGGATCGGTGTTTGTGTTCAGGAAGGGGTCGGTGACACGCCAGACTCGTACGCTTACGACGGAAACAGAGTTCGCAAATGGAACGTGACAACCACCAACTACGGCAAGGTGAAAACGCAGCGGCTCAATTTTATTTGACATTGACAGTTTGGTCATAGATTGTTTGTTTAAAGTCACAGACTGTGACATAACATTTTTATAAAACACAATTCTGATTGGATGAGCCACATTTTTATTAAAGCATTAAGCCACTCATGGCCATACATAATAGTATATTTTAACACGAAGCCACTCATTTTTTATTCTTTCCATTTCTTTTGCTTTAGTCCTGGGCTGCTGGTGATATCGTCAGCTGCTTGATAGATTTGGATGAGGGTAACATTACGTTCTGTCTGTAAGTATAGTTTTATTATCGAATGTACGTTACAGTTTGGTATGAATGCATGAGAAACTGATGTAAAATTCTAATTAGTAGACATTAATGGAAATATCTACTGAATGAACTGGTGTTAATAGCAGTATTGTTTTCTTTTTCAGTAATGGACAGTCTCTCGGTGTTGCGTTCAGCAATATTAAGACGGGGCCAGGCGTCGCATATTTCCCTGCAATCAGCCTTTCCTTCAAAGAGTCTGTAGCCTTCAATTTCGGCAGCCGTCCTCTCAGATATCCTTATCATTTTTATACATTACATACAGATTTTATGTAATGTGTATGATATATATTTTAATTTATTCTAAAACATACAATCATACATTCATTAATCTAATTAGGTAGTAATTAGAAGTACACATATTATACATCGCAGTTTTATTTATATGATTTATTATTTACCTATATGTTATTTACATACAGGTACATCTAAAAAAACTTGAATATGGTGAAAAAGTTCATTTTTTCTTGTAACTTATTTAAAAAAGGTAAACTTTCATATATTTTAGATTCATTACATGTAAAAAAATGTATATCATACTTTACATGAAATGAATCTAAAATATATGAACGTTTCACTTTTCAAAATAAGTTACAAGAACATTTTTACTTTTTCAACATATTATTTTTTTTTTGATGTACCTGTATATTATTATACACATACACATGCTTAATATTATTTATGATTTTCAAGTACCTGTATTTAATTATATAATATTTAATTATATTTATATCTGTATAATGTTATGTGTTGTATAGTGTATTATAACTAATATATTGCAACATCAAATTGATTAATAAGACTTCCAAATGCAGCATATATATATGTATATATTTATACACAAAGCCTATATGTAATTACCTGATATTTCCACATACAGCTTGAAAAAATAATAAATTTTTTTAGGACTTCAGAATAAAAGTAGATGTATATTTTAAATTTGTAGTATTTAATTGTTTTATTTATCAATAATATAATTTAATATATTTATTATAAATACATCCTATATGTTTATATGATAATATTTTTATTGAACAATATTATATTTATTACTAGTAAAACTTATAAATAATTTTTTCAAGACATCAGAATAGAAGTAGATACATATTTAAATTGTAACTGATTGAATTCATATATGGTAACACATTAGTATAGGGACCAATTCTCACTGCAAACTAGTTGTATATTAGTATGCCTATATTAACATATTGACTGTTTATTAGTACATATAAATGACATATTCTACATCCCTAATCCTACCCAATACCTAAACTTAACAACTACCTTACTAACTATTAATAAGCAGCAAATTAGGAGTTTATTGAGGCAAGAGACATAGTTAATGGTTTGTTAACTGCAAGAATTGGACCTTAAAATAAAGCGTGACCGACATATTAATTAAAAATATAATGTAATACATTTATTTGACATACCAAAAAATATATGCACATTTAAAAGATAATTCATGTTTTTTGGTATACCTACCATAAAAACAAAACACGTGAAATCATAGACCAACCACAGACCCCCTAAAACCCTTAACTCGTCTGTTCCTCACGTATCCTGTGGAAGGTTACCTTCCTCTTCAAAGCCCCCCAACCACTGATCTCATCAAATCCAACAAGCTTCTGGGATACCTCAAGACAGTCCTGTCTACCTCCATCGACATACAGGTGCCTACAAAGACCTCGTGCTGACTGTACAGTGTGTTGCTTCTGAATAGAAGACAATGCAATGCAGTGCGGTGCAACAATATTTAAAACAAAACTGAATGAGAAGACATTTGATTTTGATTTTTCGTCAGGAGGAAAAGCTTGTGGAGAGAGACAGCGGAACCTGGCAGATTCAAGGAGATCCCACCGTCCTGGTCACCCTTGCGCATATTTTCAACCACTTTGCACCTCTCATGGTAAATCACTCAGATTTTCTGTAAAACCATTGTCATTGTTCCATAAACCACTTTATTTATGGCTAATGTGTCTGTTTGCTAGTGTAAAGTGTATTTAGTGGAGGATGTGCTGATGAACTTCCTGTTGAGAATATTGGAGGGTGGAGGATCTGTTGAAGAACATCCACTTATACAACAGCTGCTGGACCTTTTCTGGCTTCTCATGGAGGTAAAGTTCAATTGAAAGGCGTTTTCTGGAATGAGATTGGAGGAAATGTGTTTCATTCTTCTGAGACTGTAATCTTTTCTCCTCCCGAAGGAGCACGAGGTGAGCGAGTGTCTGAAACAGCTGATGATGTCACTGCTGAGAGCATATCGTTTCTCTCCCATCATCCCTGATCTGGGCTTTCAGGTGTGAAATCCAGTGATTGCTCTCATGCAAATCCATTTTCCATGCTGTTGTAATGTAATATTGAGGTTTATTGTTGCTGAGAACAATAGAACCGCTGACAGGACGGAAAAAGAGAAAACAAACTTTCCGAGGAGCCTAAAGGAGCATGCTGGGAACTCGTACTTCAAAGCATGTTCACACAGACCATTTGTGTCTAATCGGAGGCAGAGAGGTGTTGATGTTCTGCTGGGCCATTGATGTTCATGGCAATTATCAGCAGGGACATATCGCATTTGAAATACATGTCATGTTAAAATGAAAATGACTGAGGCACTTTATTTCGAGCTTGCTGTAATGCGTTTGATGAGTTTGTTTGATGTCCACGGTGGTGAGAGGGAACTGGCAACATGTTGATCCAAATTATTACTGTGGCAGCCAGTGCTTAACAGATGAAACCTGTTTTCTTTCTCTGTCCTCCAGATTCATTACCTTCGTCTGACCACAGCGATACTCCGGCATGAGAAATCCAGGAAGTACCTGCTCAGCAATGTTCTATATCCTCTTAGTTATAACTTTCATTAAACACTTTACCTTTTGAAAATCACTCCAGAAAGGCAAAAAATTAAGAAGAAAAAACATCTGTTAATAAGAAATGTATTCATAGCATTTTAGCATTATTGTGGCCATTGCCTACTAAACTTCACTGTAGATCACATAGATGAATAGGTGAAATAAAACACAGTAGATGTTTCATACAAGAAGATGGGTATATATTTAGGTAGATGGATAGATATGTTGACAGTAGTTAGGTCAATAGATTATTGTATATGTTTAGGTAGATGAATATATATGTTAATAGATAGGTAGATGGGTTAAAAGGTTATGGTATATATTTTGGTAGATGGATATACTGTATATGTTTGCTGGTAGATAGATAGGTCAATATATTATGGTATTGTATGGGTTTCTGTCCTTAACAGCATCACGTTTGACGTGCTCCGGTCTGTGGTCTTCTTCTACATCAAGACGCCTCTAAGAGTAAAGGAGGCTGGGCTGGAGGAGCTCATCCCGACCACCTGGTGGCCGACACGCTTCGACAAAGAGGTCAGAAACATTCGTACAGATGAGTATTAATAGCATTATACACACAGTCTTCACAAAAGCTGTAACCTGAAATGATCTCGTCAGTCAAACATTAATCTGAACTGAGCCCTGGTTGAAGCTTCAGATGAATAATTCTCCGCTGTCTCTCCTGACGCGTATGCAGGGCAAAGATGAGAGGGACACACTCGAGGAGACGGCCGAGGAGAGGCTGAGACGGCGAGCGTACGAGCGCGGCTGTCACAGACTGAAAAAGAGGATTGAGGGTATGTCACACACACAACATCAGATGATGTACATCAGCATATCTGTCCCTGTGACACTCAGCTGAACCTGTGTGTGTGTGTGTGTGTGTGTGTGTGTGTGTGTGTGTGTGTGTGTAGTTGTGGAGGAGCTGCAGGTTCAGATCCTGAGGTTAATGCTGAACAACAAAGACAAGGGGACGGTATGTTGATCCTTGTTTTGCACAAGTCTGCTCACACAGCTGTTATATTTATAAAATGTATAATATTGGAATGTCCAAGAATGGCCATTTAGAAAGGAAGACCCAGTCTGACCTAAATGAAGGGACAATGTTGTTATTGTGTACTAAAACTATTATCATAAAATAATTTTGATGAGCTGAAATAAAGCTGAAAGAAAATAAAAAAAAATATTAGAGAAAATAATTACTTATAATAACTTAGAAATTGGTGCCTTTGGAAACTAGCTTAAAATAAAGTACTATAAATACTAAAACTGAAATAAAAATAAAATAAATACATTATAGCTAAATACAAATATTCATAAAATATATAAAAGAAATATAAAATATTCATATAAATACTTAGAAAAAAATGAATCTTAGAAAAATCACTAAAGCTGAAATGAAAACTGAAAATATAAAATAAATGCTTATTCAAGATGCTTATATGGTTATAACAGTATATAACACTGAAATTGGATGAAACCACGGCAATATAAATATATAGTTATTAAATTAATCTGGTTTATACAATAATAATTATTATTATATACATTTTTCTTCATATCTAGTACCATAACATAAACCTTTTTACATTTCAACTAAGATGTTGTTTAGCCCAAATACGTTTGTTTTATGTATTTTATTTTTCTAATCTTTACCATGAAAATCGCTTATACAACTATTGCTACAGTGTATGTATTCAAAAGCCATATAATGGTTTTGTGTGATTAACAACATAATTTAAAGGGTTAGTTCACCCAAAAAAATTTGCTCACCCTTATGTCTTTCCAAACCCGTAAGACCTTCGTTCATCTTCGGAACACAAATTTGCGTGTGCGCTTTAACTGAACGTAAATAGCGCCGATTACGTTCTGGGGTACTCTCCAAAATGGGGGAAAGGCAGTAACTCGGGGAGAAGAATTGCTGAATAAATTATGAAAAGTTACTAAAAGTACTCACTGCTTTGTAAACTTACGGTAGAACCCCAAATGTCACATGGATTATTTTACCGATGTCCTTGCTATGTTTATGTGTGTTGATCGTGGTAATATCCTGTCTATGGAGGGTAAGAGAGCTCTTGGATTCCATAAAAAATACCTTAATTTGTGTTCATAATATGAACGAAGGTAATTATTTTCATGTTTGGGTGAACTATCCTTTAACTGAGACTCCACAAATGATTGCCATCTACAGAAATATTAATATTCAGTTACAACCTGTATTTACCCGTGTCTCTCTTTCCACAGGGCGAAGCTTCTCGATACATTTTCCTGAACAAATTCCGCAAGTTCCTTCAAGAGAACGCCAGCAATAGAGGGGTATGGCACACAGGACAGCTTTGGCCTGCTTCAAACCTTGCAATTATATATGTTCCATATCTGCATAGTATCTAGATATTCTTTATCAGGATTTAATATTCATTTACATGTGATAAATAGATCATAAGATCACAGTCTATTTCTGCAAAAGCAGAAGTAAAAGCTAAAAACCCGCCACACAGCATTTGGTAACATTTAAAGAGCTCTTGCCACAGAAGGTCTTCCGATCAATGCTGCAAACAGGAAATGCCAGAAATATGTTACTTAACGTGTTTTGATGACTGGAATATCTGCTTTTTAAATTTTTTTTTTAATTAGTTCCAGTATCATATAAATTGGCAAATTGCGCTGACATAAAGGATGTAAAGACAAAAGAAGCTTAAGGATTTTATCATTCTCAATGCATGCTTTTTGGCACTGAATCTGATGTTTCCTGTTTAAACTTCACAGCAGTAAATAAATATGACCATTTTCTGTAGCAGGATTGTTATTGATGGGATTATTTCAGTTAATTTGCATTGATCAGGCTTTTATTGGAGGGTTTGATGTTTGCCTCATGCTTCATTTGATGTGATTTGTGTGTTTAGAACCCTACAGTGTTGTGTCCTCCTGAATACATGGTGTGCTTCTTACACCGGCTCATCACGGCCATCAGGAGCTACTGGGATGAAGGCAAGAGAAAAAGCCCAGGATCCATCGGCAGTGAAGGTACACATTTCTCATTATATACGGTGATAAATAAAATAATATTAATACAAAAAATAGTGGTGTCAAAATTAGTGCGTTAATGCAGGAAATAGATTTTTTTCAGATTAACGCATTAAAAATATTTAACGCAAGGGCGGGGCTAGTGTTGGCCACCCCATTCACAACTGCTGCCTCCATCTGTTTTTTCTTGAAAAGGTTTGCATTTATTTAGATGCAGAACATCTTTATGACCACATCAAATGGGAGACGTTTCAAACACAAATACAGCACAAAGGTGCCGGCTCGCGCTGTAGCCTGTATCATTTCATATCATACAGCGAAAAAACTACGTGCATGCAATGTCCTAGTTATGTCGTCTGTTAAGGCATGAAGTTACCAAAAAGCTGCCTGTGTGCATGCATGCAATATATGCTTCACATTTAAGAACATAAATCTGAAATGGTTTTAAAAACTGTCCTGAGGTCTCCCTCATCTAACAGTCCCCATTCAACTTGTCCACTCATTAGTAGACACTTTAAGACCTGAAGTGTGTCAGAAAAAAGAAAGAGAGTTGTGAGAAAATAAGATGTCAGATCTGCGTCACGCAGCAGCTTTTAAAGCAATAGCATGCAAATAAGCTAATAACCAACTGCTGTAATGTCTATTAATTATTATTATTAATCCAATAATAAAATAAAAAAGAGGAAATAAATAACTTGTATAGCTATATCTATATAGCTATCTATATACAGTATCTCTAGTTCATCTATATTTAATTTAGAATTTTCTGTATATTTCTGCTGAAGGGCACAGGTAACTAAATATGCCATTTATTATAATGGGATCGTGTGAAGATTGTTTTAAGTTCACTTAAATTAGACGTCAAGTCTAATCTAATGTTCAAATTGATAGCTCTCAGTTATACTGTAATGCTGAATGGCTTCAGTCAATGGATACATATTCAGGGGGAAAAACTATTTTATGGAGACATCAGTAGTATTGATAGCAGTGATGCTGGCCTTCTATCATAAAAAAAGATGCCATTAAAGAAATATAAAAACATACTGTCTTTATGTTGTTTGTACATTGTACATTTGAAGATTTAATGTGAAATTATTGCAATATAAAAGAATATATAATTTTTTTTATTTAACAACAGGACAGTTGTATCACCCTGACATGTTTGACTTTATGCCCCCAAAATTTTCAAAACAACTTTTTATTCAGAAATTATAAACACTAATTTCAGAAGATTTGCATTCAAGTAACTGAATGTATGAATTGATGCCTTAATCTTTTTAAAATGGGTTGTTAGCAAGGCACGTATTTTTAAATAAAACTTGAACTATTAAAAATATTTTTGGTAGTTGAAATAAAGCTAATATGTATAAAAAAGACACTATTATATGACAAATTTCCAACGAAAACTAAAATGCTTGCCTCGGCTAATAACTGAATGAGTTAAAGCACTAAAATGAAAAGAACATTTTTAAGTTGCTGCACCTAAGACTCAAATAAAATTAAATAAAACCTACATGGTTATATTTAAAAACATTATTACAAATGTTTTAATTCAAGTCATTCAAAATGACTAAAAATTATATTAACAATGAAAATAAAAGCTAATTCAAAATATTTATAAAACCCAAACAATATATAAATAATATTAAAATAACTCTGCTTATTTATTAGTGAGAACGTAATTTTACCTTTTTTATTATTATATTTTTGAAGATAAATTACAAAAAAAGGCTTCATAAAAAATATATATTAAGTATATTTTTGATCATTAAAATAAATCTGAAATATAATACAATTCAAATAACAATAACATGCAAATAAATACAAAATAAAATATGCAAATAAAAAACCTGAAGTAAATGAAAATGAGAAATGTTGCCTTGGCAGCTAACGTAAATTAAGGCACTGAAATTATAATTGAATGTCATGTCATTGACCCATTTGTGTTTCCGTCAGACGCGTACGTCCCCCCTCAGTTGTTCTACAACGGGAAGGTGGATTACTTTGACCTTCAGCGCCTGGGAGGACTTCTCTCGCATCTGAAGAAAACGCTCAAAGGTTGGTAAAAAAAAACACATGTAAAGTGTGTTTCAGATTTCTGTCAAATAATATCCCAGCGTGCAGCTGCTCTCGACACCACCAGAGGGAGCAGAAGGTCAATTTGTTTTGAGTTGTAATCACTGACAGTAGACCCAATCCAGTCAGTTAAAACCTCTGAAGACAAGAAATAAAGCTTTCCTGTATCAGGTTTGGCGACAACAATGTACTTTTGTTTTTCTTGTTCATTTAGTTTATTTTCAGAAGTGGCAACAACAAAAGTACTTTTGTTTTCCTCCTTCATTTTGTTTGGTTTTATAAGCTCGCTTTTCTGAAGTTTATTAATCTTCCTAGACGTAAACAGAGATGTGCAATCTCATATTGATGTGCCTGTTATGTTCGTTTTGTTTGGTAACTCTTGAAGTTTCACTATTGATCTTTTCAAAGCTGTTAGACGAATGGTTTAGATCGATCAACCTCCCAAATTAGTTTTAAATTGAGACTGAATATATTGTACATTTCCTGCAGGGTCTTTTCTTTTTCTTTTCTTTTCTTTTCGTCTCTGATTTCATTATTAACCTCAAAAACATTGGTGGTTGTTACTTTGATTTGTGGCATCATTAGAATTTTTGAAATGATGGGAAGAGATGGAAACTGGCAGCGTTTAGAAAGACTGGGTTGCAGATGGATATTGATTTCCCTCAAGGCAGCAGTACATGCCGCAAAAATATTGACGGACAGCAGGGGACACGCTAAGATAGAGAGAGGGAAGGAGGATGAAGGAAGTGGTGTGAGAGCTGTGCCTTTGATGTAATTATGTATTTTTTTGTGGTTTGCGTTAGATGATTTTGTTTGTCTGAGGTGTTTGTCAGGAGTTTGCCTGGATTGACTGCAATTTCTGTGAATTTCAAATTTGTATATGGCACAAAAAACATGAAGTTCCCTATCTGTCGGTCACTATGAGTTATGTCGTGACGACATATGTCGTGACGACGGGGACGACGGGGATTTACTTGGAAGACCCGATCATCTCTGACTTAAGAGAAAACGCCAATGAAATTGGCTAGTGGATTTTGCATACCTGAGCCACTCCCCGTGCATACGGGTATAAAAGGGCGACAGGTGCGTCCACTGATTATATTTTTGCTTCGGAGCCGAGTGGATGAGAAGAGTGCTGATCTCCACAAAGCCTTTCATCTTTGTTTTGTTCCTGGTTGGCGTAACGGTGCGATCAGTGGAGTCCCTCTCATCAGCGATTCCCCAGGGCACTTCAACTAAGAGAGCAAATTCTAAAAGAGCAAATCACGGACGATCGCATCTTTTTCAAGATGCTGTTTTGTCCGTGTCCTTCTGGTTGCGGTCGTTTCCTGTCTGCGGATGATGGACACGATCGTTGTCTTCAGTGTCTGGGCCTCCGACACGCTGAAGCTGCGTTCGTGGATGACTCTTGTGTCTGTTGTGGGCGTATGAGCATGATTTCGTTGCGATCTCACCTTTCCTTTATGAAAGGATTGCCACCCTCTGCCGCCACCCATGCTGGTCTCTCTGCAAGCAGAGGATTGCCGGCTGACGCTATGGGAGATCTGAGGGTGACAGTAAGAGCCTCTCTGCCGGGTACATCCCCACGGACCTCTTACTCCTCACGCAGCGAACATCCCGTCCGGTTCCCGGGTGATATCGCTAGTCCGTCCCACGGGGCGCCCAGCATTTCATTCGGTGCGCCGTCTGTAGATAGGATGTCAATCGCAGCATCGGGGGATGGGTTCACATCCTCTGAGGATGATGGTGCGGTGGGGCTGCCCCCCTCGGGTGTTGTCGCCACCGCCGCACCGGACCCAGGGCTGACGGCCATGCTTGCCCGGGCAGCCGTGAGCATCGGGCTGGAGGTCAACAGACTGCCCAGTCCCGAGCCCTCGCAGCTGGACGATTGGTTTCTCGGAGCGGGGCGCGGCTCACAACCGTGCCCTGCCCCGGTGCCTTTCTTCCCGGAGGTGCATGAGGAGCTGACAAAGTCGTGGATGGCCCCTTTCACGGCCAGAAGCCGCTCGTCCGCCTCCTCCATCCTCACTACCCTCGATGGCGGAGTGGCCAGGGGGTACGCGGTTATTCCCCAGGTGGAGAGAGCGATGGCCGTGCACCTGTGCCCACAAAACGCCGCCACTTGGAGGAACCGTCCGCATCTCCCGTCCAAGGCCTATAAGCTGACAGCCGCTCTCGCAACCAAACATTATAGCACTGCTGGCCAGGCAGCTTCCGCCCTGCACGCCATGGCTATCTTGCAGGTTCACCAAGCCAAGGCGCTTAAACAGGTGCACGAGGGTAGTACCGACCCGGGGTTGATGCAGGAGCTGCGCTCGGCAACTGACTTCACTCTACAAGTGACGAAAGTCACATCGCGGTCCCTCGGGAAGGCGATGTCCACCATGGTGGTCCAGGAGTGCCATCTCTGGCTCAACCTGGCAGAGATGAAGGACGTCGACAAGGCACGCTTTCTCGACGCCTCCATCTCCCAGGCAGGGCTGTTCGGCGACACCGTCGAGGGCTTTGCCCTGCAGTTCTCGGCGGTACAGCAGCAGACCGAGGCGAATCCAGCACATCCTGCCCCGGCGTGATGCACCATCCACCGCTGCCCCCGGGGCCAGGCCTCAGTCTGCCCGTCGCCGTGGGCGCCCTCCTGCGTCCTCCAGAGCTGCTCCGCCCCAGGCCGAATCGACACCTAGGCCGGCGCGTCGAGCCTCTCGCAGGAGAGCAGTGCCCCCCGCCAGGCCCCAAGTCGTCCAGGAAGTCGACGAAGCGGCCGTGACGCGGGCAACCCGGAGATCTTGGAATTTGCTCTTTCTCAGGAGATGGCGAGAACAGCGCCGCTCCTTCCCCCGGTGGAGGGCCGGGAGGAGAATCTTCCGTTTCATTTTGTTTCTGTTCCGCCGCTGGTCCAAGGGCCAGCGATACCCACTTCTCTAAGAAAGAGCAATTTCCTTCTCTTCCAGGTTCTCAGGTCCATGGGACGACAGTGTGCGACGCCCTGCTTCCTCACTCTCGCCCACGACCCATTTTGCCAGTAGCCAAGAGAGTATGGTTCGGGGACGACATTCCTCCCCACGCACCTCTGGCCAATCCTGCTTGGGACCCAGGGAGTTCGGTGTTGATGCCTCAGAACGCACCGCCTTCTGTACCATCCACCCCTACTCCCTTTGCTGCACCACCACAGGTATGTCGATTGTACCGTTGGAGCCACTTGCACAGCGTCTGGAGGCGTGGCTCACATGCACAATTCGACTCAGCTACGCGATTCAGTTCGCCAGGTGACCTCCCAAGTTCAACGGCGTTCTCGAGACGTCAGTGGCAGTCCGGAACGCCCCTGTCTTGCGCGAGGAGATTGCTGTCCTCCTGGCAAAGGATGCAATCGAGCCGGTCCCTCCAGCCGAGACGAGGCAGGGGTTTTACAGCCCTCACTTCATCGTACCCAAGAAAGGTGGTGGCCTTTGGCCAATCCTGGATCTGCGAGTCTTGAACCGGGCTTTACACAAGCTCCCGTTCAAGATGCTGACGCACAGGCGCATGATCAAATGCATTCAGCCCCAGGATTGGTTTGCAGCGATCGACCTGAAGGATGCTTACTTTCACGTTTCGATCCTTCCGCGACACAGACCGTTTCTACGGTTTATGTTTGAAGGACGGGCATGGCAGTACAGGGTCCTCCCCTTCGGGCTCTCCCTGTCTCCCCGTGTGTTCACGAAGGTCGTAGAAGGTGCCCTTACCCCGTTACGGGAGGTGGGCGTCAGGATCCTGAACTACCTCGACGATTGGCTTATCCTAGCCCAATCCAGAGAGCAGTTGGGCGATCACAGGGACTTGGTGCTTCGGCACCTCAGCCGGTTAGGGGCTTCGGGTCAACTGGGAAAAGAGCAAGCTCTCCCCTGTGCAGAGAATCCCTTTTCTCGATGTGGACTCTGTGAGTATGACGGCACGCCTCATGGAGGAATGTGCCCAAGCAGTGCTGAACTACCTGAGTTACTTCAGAGGCAGGAATGTAGTACCACTGAAACAGATTCAGAGGCTCCTGGGGCATATGGCGTCCGCAGCTGCAGTCACGCCACTCGGATTGCTTCATATGAGA
Source organism: Oxygymnocypris stewartii (assembly GCA_003573665.1). Taxonomy (NCBI): domain Eukaryota; kingdom Metazoa; phylum Chordata; class Actinopteri; order Cypriniformes; family Cyprinidae; genus Oxygymnocypris; species Oxygymnocypris stewartii. The sequence goes on along the minus strand of QVTF01019827.1, from coordinate 2,496,992 downwards.
CCACTTCAGCACTGGCTACACTCCTGGGTCCCGAGGTGGGCATGGCGCCGCGGTACACTGCGAGTGGGTATCACCCAACAGTGTCGCCGCTCCCTCAGCCCCTGGATGGACCTTGCCTTTCTACGGGCCGGGGTGCCCCTAGAACAAGTGTCCGGGCATACTGTTGTCACAACAGATGCCTCCAGCACGGACTGGGGCGCTACATGCAACGGGCAGGCACATCAACTGCCTAGAGCTGTGGGCAGTGCATTAGCCTTACGGCAGTTCCGGCCACTGCTGTTGGGCAAGCACGTGCTAGTCTGCACGGTCAACACTGCGGCGGTCTTGTACATCAAACGGCTGGGAGGTATACGATCACACACCGCATGTCACAGCTCGCCCGCCATCTCCTCTTCTGGAGTCACACGCAGTTCAAGTCACTGCGCACTGTTCACATCCCGGGGAAGCTCAATCGTGCGGCCGACGTGCTCTCACGACAGCTCACATTCCCCGGAAAGAGGCGACTCCATCCCGAGACGATCCGGCTGTTCTGGAGTCGATTCGGGGAAGCTCAGGTAGACCTGTTTGCTTCCCCCGAGTCCTCCCACTGCCAGCAGTACTTTTCCCTGACCGAGGGCCCCCTCGTCACAGACGCACTGGCACACAGCTGGCCTCGGGCCTTACGCAAGTATGCACTTCCCCCAGTGAGCCTACTCGCACAGACACTGTGCAAGCTCAGGGAGGACGAGGAGCAGGTCCTGCTGGTTGCGCCCCATTGGCCCAGCCGGACCTGGTTTCCCGAACTCATTGCCCTCGTGACAGCACCTCCCTGGCGCATTCCTCTGAGGAAGGACCTCCTCTCTCAGGGGCTCGGCACCATATGGCACCCGCGTCCAGATCTATGGAACCTCCATGTGTGGCTCCTGGACGGGACGCAGCAGACTTGAGTGGTCTACCACCGGCAGTGGTAGAGACCATCATTCAGGCTAGAGCTCCTTCAACAAGGCAAACCTATGCACTGAAATGTAGTCTGTTCGCGAACTGGTGTTCTTCTCGCCGAGAAGACCCCCGAAGATGCACGATTGGAGTAGTGCTTTCTTTCCTGCAAGAAAGGTTGGAGTGTAGGCTGTCACCCTCCACCTTGAAAGTGTATATTGCTGCTATCGCGGCTCACCACGATGCAGTGGACGGCCGGTCCCTGGGAAAGCATGATCTCATCGTGAGGTTCTTGAAGGGGACCAGGAAGATGAATCCCTCCAGGTCACCCCTTGTGCCCTCTTGGGACGTCTCTATCGTCCTGGCTGGACTTCAGAGGGGCCCCTTTGAGCCGCTGGACTCAGTCGAGCTGAAGTTCCTGTCTCTTAAGACAGCGCTCCTGACCGAGCTCACTTCCATCAAACGGGTCGGGGACCTCCAGGCGTTTTCGGTAAGCAAAGAGTGCCTTGTGTTCAGGCCGGTCTACTCACGTTGTCTTGAGACCCCGGCCTGGATACGTGCCTAAGGTTCCCACCACGCCCTTCCGCGATCAAGTGGTGAACCTGCAAGCACTACCCTCGGAGGAGGCAGATCCAGCCTTAGCGTTGCTGTGTCCCGTAAGAGCATTGCGCATATACGTGGACCGCACCCGGAGCGTCAGAAGCTCTGAGCAGCTCTTTGTCTGCCACGGAGGGCAGCAGAAATGGAAGGCTGTCTCCAAACAGAGGTTGTCCCACTGGATAGTGGAGGCTGTCGCCTTGGCGTACCAGTCGCAAAGCGAGCCATGTCCCCTGGGGGCTAGGGCTCACTCCACCAGGAGTGTTGTCTCCTCCCATGCGTTGGCGCACGGCGCCTCTTTGGCAGACATCTTCAGAGCTGCGGGCTGGGCGACACCAAACACCTTCTGCGGAGCAGTCTGACACCAGGCCCAGTGCATGCACATGCACAAACATGCACATGCCTCCGTAGTGCCCTTCTCTGGAGGGCTCGCTTCCCTGCTGTTCCCTGCTGTTCCCTGCTGTTACGTCAAGACATAACTCGTAGTGACCGACAGATAGGGAACGTCTAGGTTACGTAGGTAACCCTCGTTTCCTGATGGAGGGGACGGAGACATTATATCCCCATGCCACAATCTTGAACCATCGCTGGTTGCCAGAGACTCGTCTCGGCTCCTCAGCGTAAAACCTAATCAGTGGACGCACATATCGCCCTTTTATACCCGTATGCACGGGGAGTGGCTCAGGTATGCAAAATCCACTAGCCAATTTAATTGGCGTTTTCTCTTAAGTCAGAGATGATCAGGGCTTCCAAGTAAATCCCCTATGTCGTCACGACATAACGTAACCTAGACGATCTCAATTTTGGTGTTAGAGAGCCATAACGCTTGAACAGAATAATTTACATTAAATATAGCATAGACATTTTTAATGAATAGCAGCATTTAAAATATAGTATATCGATCGATATATCGATATTATATACCTATTTTAAATAACCATCTACATTTTTATTAACTCACAAATGCAACCAAAATATATAACATAAATGAACATAAATCTAAAAATGCTGCTATGGGCTCAGTGCTAAACATCTTTTCTACAGATAACCAAATTACAAGCAACAGCAGAAAATAAATACAATAGAAGAAAGACACAAGTTCAATAAACAGTGCTTTTCAGATTTTTCAGCTCAGTCTAAAATACATTTTCAGGTACGCTACAGAAATTGAATATAACTGTGTAGTCTTCACTGTATAATTTAAATAGCCTATAAATGAATACTTTTTGATATTACAAAGGCTATTTAGTCAGGAGCCTTGAGCACTTGTATTTTTCTTTGACAGCATTATATTTATTATTAGTTTTCTTTCACTTTAAGAATGAAAGCACAGATTTAATTTACTGATACACATGCCTTTTTTCTGCACTGTTTACATTAAGACATATGCTTTTCTTAACCTACTGTTTACAAGGATATTAGCCAAAACATGCATTTTGATGTAGTTTTGTCTGAATTTATTCAGCCATGCTCAAAAAAGCTGAGGAGAGCTCAATTTAGTATTCGCGCAGTTAACGCGGCTGTCTGTGTGCGTGCGCTTCAGATGTATGTGTGAAAAACTTCTCACACAGCGCGCGACTGTTCTGTCAACAATCCCGAGCATCTTATATGCTCGCCTTGTGCCTTCGGGCAGTCCTTATATCGAGTCCTGACATGTGAGATTGAACGAGAATGCACGCGTTGGCGGTAATGCATAGACGGACATTATATGAAAATGTGGACAGTGCCAAAATAAAGGTGCCTTTTTATACTACAGATATCAATATTTTACGCGTGGCATCGATACATCGTATCGATATATCGATCCATATCGATGAATCGTTACACCCCTACTAATGTCTGTCTCTCTCTCTCTCTCTCTCTCTCTCTCTCTCTCTCTTTCTCTCTCTTTTATTTTTGTGTAAATGTTCCCTTTATTTTAAATAAACTATCCAAACAAACCAACTTACAAAAATGGAATTGGACTTTGGTTGATTTATTGTCGCAATTTATTTATTGTCGCGATTCACACAGATATAAAGCTGTATCTGCAATAAAATATTACATATATCAGTAACGTAGTGTTCTTTCTTGCTAATTTTCCAGAAAATGCTCTATTATTTGTAATAATGTAATGTAGTTACGCCTTTGTCTGAGTAGAGATGTAGATGAGTTTATTTCTTCATCAGATTTGGAGAAATGTAACATTGCATCACTTGCTCACCAATAGATCCTCTGCACTGAATGGGTGCCGTCATAATGAGAGTCCAAATGGCTGATATAAACATTACAATAATCCACACCAGTCCAGTCCATCAATCTTGTGAAGTGAAAACTGTTGTGTTAAAATGTATTAAAATGTTTTTAAGTTCAAATTGTTGCTTCTAGCTAAAATTTGAGTCCTCTGTCCATAATATTTTTTTCTCCTGTGAAAAAGTAATCTCGTCTGAATCAGGAGAGAAATATGCACAAATCAAATACTGTTTACAAGTGAAAACAGTCTAAAGCGGCTCTAAACAAGTATGTCAGTGGATTTTGATGTGAAAGGCAACAGGGCATGGACTTTGAACTAGAAGAAGCGATATTATCGGTTATGGACTCATTTTGGTCAGAACTGAAAGCTTAAAGTTTAAGACGCCTTGATGGATTAGTTACTTGCAGCTTTTTGCACCTCATACGACATTAACTGATGGACTGGAGTGGTGTGGGTTATTTGTGGATTATTGTGATGTTTTTATCAGCTGTTGACTCTCATTCTGACGGCACCCATTCACTGCAGAGCATCCATTGCTGAGCAAGTGAGGTAATGCTACATTTCTCCAAATCTGATGAAGAATCAAACTCATCTACATCTTGGATGGCTTGAGGGTGAGTAAATTTTGTGGCAAATTGTAATTTTTAGCTGAACTATTCCATTAATTTCCCAAAAGTGTCACACATTACTTCACTTCAACACTAAGTATGTGGTTCATGAAATAACTTTCCACTTCATAAATGCCTCCAGAAACTTGAGAAATGGCCTCGCTGCTTTCAAACCATGAAAACACAACATGAATCTGAGTCACATTTGCATCATTTCATAATCCCATTTCCCCATAATATAGTTATCAATAAAAGTGTCAAAATAGTAAAAGAAATCTGACCTTTTACATACAATTTTCAATGTATTATGATTTGTGCCTCACGTAATCTGTTGTATTATACTGGTGTATTATTCACCTTATGAATCAGACTAGTCCTATTCACCCATTGTGATGAAAATAAAAGGCATCTTCGACAATTGTTTTTGTATACACTTGTTTCCATTAACAGGGAGTGGCGAGGCATGTCTTGTCATGCGTCACAACTCTGCTGTAGCCAAGTTTGAATTTCATTAATTCTCACTCCATCTCCATTTCTTTTGTCTCCTAAAACACCCGTCTTCCTCCGGCATTCCCATTCTTTGGCCTCGTTTGATTAAAAGCTGGTAATTACATTGTTCCTGTTCCTGCATGGTTTCCCTGCTGAATCTGCAGGAACATCGTCTTCTCCCTCTTGCGCCTGATTTAACTCTTTTGGGGCTTTGAGGAAACAATCAAAGCCATCCAAGAGTAAAACAAGACAGAAAAGATGAGTGAAGAATGGGATACACTTGTATTACCATGATTGTCAGCGACTGTCCGTTTATTTTCAATTTGTGTACAAAAAAAATGCATTTTGTCATCTGGACTTAATCTTGACCATATTGCTTTGCTTTTAGCAGCTGCTGCGGGCTTTTCCTTCTTGACATATATTACATCATTCGTCTTTTTTATTTATTTATTTTTGATTTTGGCCATCAAACCTTGCAGTGTTTTGTTTATGAAGCAGCCAGATCCACCATCTGCTCATCATCTTATGCAGCACAATATTTTTTTAAAGTTATATTTGATTATGTATGCCTTATTAGTTCTTCTCACTATAGAGTGCTGCATAAATGACTACGTTACTTTTAAAAGTAATGAATTACAATATTATGTTACTCCTTAAAAAGTAATTGCATTAGTATCTTTTTATGGAAAGTAATACTTTTGTGTTATCTATGCATAGCCTTTTCTCATTTGGCCTTGGCTTGTTTTTTTTTTAATTAATTTATTTATTTGTTTGTTTATTTATATTAATAAAAACGTTCTGGTGTTACTTGTTTGAAAATGCAACTCATATGTTTTCTTTTAAATTAAAAGGAATGAGTTGCTTTACTGGTTATTTGAAAAAAGTAATCTGATTACTTAAGTCACGTTACTTGTAATGTGTTACCCGCAACACTGATACGTGCCCTAAAACCCTGAAACAAGTTTTGAACTTCTGGTTCCAATGTCCCAAAATCAGTGAAGGTTTTTTTTATTAAATTGCATGAAACAATGTCTGTGGTGAACACAAGTTAAAGATATTTTCACGCTTTATTTTACAATATAACATACACCAATAAAAGCACACTATGTGAGATTTATTTAAGCTTGTATTTGTCGCGGTTCCAAAAAAAGCGTACAGTACACAAATACTATTCTGGTGATAAAATTTTCATTGCACACAGTACGCCGACCCTTGCGTACATGTACAAAAACCGAAGTATACTTTGTGCTTTAGGGAATGTAAATACTAGGGCTGGGTAAAAAATATAGATTTTTCAATTTTATTCGAATCTCATTTTTACAAAATTATATTGATTCTTGAATCGATTAGTCTAGCCTGTTTTCAGTTAACAAACAGAACACCTCCTATCCAATAAATCACAATAAGCTTTGTGCTTTGTTACTTTTGACATTAAACAAGGTCTCATATTTAAAATGATGTCCGTTTTATTACAGTATTCAAACAATGAATAAGTTTAATGTGGAGTGATAGATCGCTGTAGCCCCTCAGTTCAATAGAAGTGCCAGCGACATGAACTGATCATCGTTTCTGCTTTAATAACAGTGTCAGCATGAACCATTGTTCAGCAGTAAAGAAGAACTCTAGAAAGAGCATTTTCTAAATATATGTACCGTATAACATATTAATTATAATTTGTACTGTTCTTCATTATTTCATTTATGTTTTAAAAAATACATCAAGTTTTTATGTCAGCCACCATTCAGATGCTTAGATATCAAAAATCGAATTGGAGTAGAAATTGTAGTAATTGTAAATTTAGTATTGTAACTTCATATTTACAAAAACAATCATTGTGTAATTTAAGTCTTTGTATACAAATCAGTTAATTTTAACCTTCTATATTAAATAATGTAGTACCAACTGACTCTCATCTAGATTTCACAGCATTAGTTGAGATATTTTTTTTTCTTGATTAGATTTGCCATATACTGTACCTAATACACTGAACAAAAGTATAAACACATTGTTTTTGCCCCCATTTTTCATGAGCTGAACTCAAAGATCTAAGACTTTTTCTATGTTCACAAAAGGCATATTTTTCTCAAAAATTGTTCACAAATCTGTCTAAATCTGTGTTAGTGAGCACTTCTCCTTTGCCGAGATAATCCATCCACCTCACAGGTGTGGCATATCAAGATGCTGATTAGACAGCATGATTATTGGACAGGTGTGCCTTTGGTTGGCCACAATAAAAGGCTACTCTAAATTGTGCAATTTTATCACACAGCACAATGCCACAGATGTCGCAAGTTTTGAGGGAGCGTGCAATTGGCATGCTGACTGCAGGAATATCCACCAGAGCTCTTCTCCGTGAATTGAATGTTCATTTATCTACTATAAGCCATCTCGAAAGGCGTTTCAGAGAATTTGGCAGTACATCCAACCGGCCTCACAACCGCAGACCACGTGTAACCACACCAGCCCAGGACCTCCACATCCAGTATCTTCACCTCCAAGATCGTCTGAGACCAGCCGAACAGCTGTTGCAACAATCGGTTTGCATAACCAAATAATTTCTGCACAAATTGTCAGAAACCGTCTCAGGAAAGCTCATCTGCATGCTCGTCATCCTCATCGGGGTCTCGACCTGACTACAGTTCGTCGTCGTAACCGACTTGAATGTGCAAATTCTCACATTCGATGGCATCTGACACTTTAGAGAGTTGTTTTCTTCACTGATGAATCCCGGTTTTCACTGTACAGGGCAGATGGAAGACAGCGTGTATGGCGTCGTGTGAGTGAGTGGTTTGCTGATGTCAACGTTGTGGATCGAGTGGCCCAGGGGGGCGGTGGGGTTATGGTATGGACAGGCTTTTATTGTGGCCAGCCTAAGGCACACCTGTGCAATAATCATGCTGTCTAATCAGCATCTTGATATGCCACACCTGTGAGGTGGATGAAATATCTCGGTAAAGGAGAAGTGCTCACTAACACAGATTTAGACAGATTTGTGAACAATATTTGAGAGAAATAGGCCTTTTGAGTACATAGAAAAAGACTTAGATCTTTGAGTTCAGCTCATGAAAAATGGGGGCAAAAACAATAATTTTGTTCAGTGTATATTGAAAACAATTCATATTGAATTGAAATTACAATCAAATCACAAGCTTCTGAATGAAAATTGATTCCAAATTGTGAAATTGGTGTCAAAACCCAGCTCTAGTTTGCACGACAGTGATGTACTAAAAACTAATTTTTTCCTTCGTGTTTTTGAAGTTTCGCATTGAGCCGAACGTCGTCACAATAATCCCCGTTCACGTGGATCCTCGAAAGCCGCTGAAACCACTCTATTATTCATGCCAGGCCAGTAAAGGCGATGTTACTTTGTAAATAAACATTATATCCCTACGCACAAACCTGTTGACTAAATATGTATTACATATGCTCATTACGTCACTGTGTAAACTACAAAATCTAAAATTTGTGAAAACGGAGACAATAATGGTATCATTTTCAAAATCTTGCACTTTGAAACACAATTTCAAAAGTTAGCATTTTGTTCCCCCAAAATGCTGTCGTTGTGTAAATGAACGGCCAAAATGCATAAAACATTTTCTGTGTTTAGTTGAAACGGCTGAACTAGGGACCTGATCCGTATCTAGAATCCAGACTATTATAGTCACTTATAAGTGAACCAAAAGTAGCAACAATCCAGAACACCTTTACTTTTACCATCGACATTTACTTTAATCAAAATCATCATCTCTTGGTTGTATAATGATTGCGTAGCATTGATTTAGGTCAAGTTTAAAAGTAATTTCTGTCAGCTTTAAAATGATGATCGTAATAATAATTAGAAATCCCACTGGCCAGTTTGACATTTCTCCAGCAGATTTTTATTGAACTGCACTAAAGCTCTTTCAACGTTTAACCACAGCCTTCACTAACTAGCATCAATTTGAAGAAAATCCGTGGTGCTCTTCCTTTGAACCTTTCTCCGTAATGACTGCATCTAATGGCATCATCAAGGTCATTGCACGGCAGATCCTGATATTTTTCCCTGTAGCATTCAAGTGGCAGCTGTACTCGGATCCGAGCCAATGTATTTCCCTCACTATTTGATTTTGACATACTTGCCAGGTTGCTTATGGAGAATCGTGACTATTACCGTCGTCTGTGTCTGGCTGGTGTACTTTCTGTTCTCAGTTTTGGCGGCGCAATATCTGTCAGATTTATAAACGTGACACTTTTGATGTTTACGGTGTCTGAGATTTATCAACGTCAGTTGACAGACGGCCAGAGGTCATTCCCACAGGTGTAATGAAGACGCTATATCAGCCTGACACCAAATTAATGAAACCATATCTCTCGGCTCATCCACTCTGTCAGACTTCATCATCTACTTGGATTTAAATTATGATTACGTTTGAGACGTCCTACAATAAATGATTAGATTTACTTATCAGATTGTTGTGTGATCTCAATAATGGCATAATTATGTTCACCTTATTTGCTGTAGCTCAGTTTACCCTTGGGAAAGGAAATTATAAAGATATACAATTCAAGATTTTATTTAAAGATTCAAGATTTTTGTTTGTCATATACAAGATATATTAACATACAACAAACAGTGAAACGTAGGTCTAGCGTACTTAGTAGACTGCAATGAAAGAGAGAATGCAAAAAAATGAATATATTTTTTAATATAATCTTTTTAAAATAAATTATTAATTTTAATTTAATTATTGTTTATATTACATACAATTAATTAAAATAAAATTTGTTTTAAAATAACATTATATAGTTTACATTTATTATATAAATAATACAAATGTATTATATAAAATACTAACTTAATATAATTTTTTAAATGATGAAATACTATAAAATACATTTTACAATTACTTGAAATGCAATTATAATTTATATTAAAGTTAAATTTAATTTAGTTGACTCCATGTGAGTTAACATTATTTATATATATATATATATATATATATATACATATACATAAATGTAATACAAAGAATTATAATTATTTTAAAATGTATTCATTATTTGTATATACATTAATATACAATATACATTATTTGTATTAACACTTAATATATCATTATATATGTATTATATTTAATATAAATAAATGTAAATATAAAATAATACATTTTTATTATGTAAAATCTGATCAGGGTTGTGAACATTCAATAAATGATAAAATAAATGTCAAATTATAAATATATTTTTCTAAATCTATTGTGTGTACATATTGACATGATTATGTATTTATTTATATATAAGTGGTGAACATTCAATCATTGATACATTCTAAAATAAAGGATACATGTTAAAATAATTGTAAATATATTTTTTGCAAACTTAAGTATATTATATAATAAAACCTGTATTATGAATATTTAATATAACATTATATATTTTTTTTATCCAGTTATACAGTCTTTTTTGTTGTTGTAAAGTGCTCAAAGCGGTAAACTTCCAGTTAATGTATTCTTGGAAAGTATAAATGTAATTAATGTTTTGTTTTAAAAATGGAAAAAACATAGAGTAAAAATAGCACCTATGTTCACTCTTGGATACATTGGGTCATTTTTACAATTGACTTCTTTTGGTGCAATTTTGGGTTATTTTTCCCTAAAATTGTGTTTAAAACTACTCCCACACAGAGCACCTCTTTAGACTTACTATAAGCACACTGGGCACAGGGCCACTTCAGTGCTTAACTTACACCTATCAATAACAATGATCAATGTGCATATACTGTACAACACTCAAGGCTCAGATGGACTCTTTTCTCTCTCTTTCTGTTCTTCCCATGAATTACTCCCAAACTGCTTTTACTGCTCCATTCTTTTTACATTTACGCTGCTATTGGACAGCCGGCCTTGGGTAGCCTTGAAAATGTAGACCTTGGAGTGAAGTGGAGCCCATATCTCTCCTAAAGCAGTTGTTAAAAGCCCTCTGACGACTTGAAGCCAAGATTTTTTTTATTGCTCTTCTGTCCAGAAGAAGACAAATGTGCATTAATGCACAATAGACTGAAGTGTTCATAAAAACCTGTGAGCTTGTCGTCCTCTGAGATGACTTATCGAGTGTTGAAATCTGAGCCATATTCACTCCCGAAAGCTTTTTTTTTTGGTTTATTTTATAAAACATGTCCAAGCTCTACTCTTTCTACTGGCTAAATTAGTTAGTATGTTGTTGTTTTGCATATTAAAGCTGATAGTTATATTTTAGATGACCTGGCCGCGAAGGCCAACATCATCATAGACCCGGCGGAGATCCAGGCCGCATCTATGGATGATTTGGATGAAGATGAGGAGACTGGAGCTGCACAGGTACGTTAATGACCACCAAGAATCATTTTCACAACATATTTGAACATCTAAAATCATTTTATATGTAATTGTGAGATAGATGACTATAAAACATGTTGGCCTTCGCGGCCAGGTCATCTAAAATATAACTATCAGCTTTAAGGCTGCATCAAGGCTGCATTTATTGGATCAAAAATACAGATTTTTTTTTATATCATTACAATTAAAAATAACTGTTTTCTATTTAAATATATGTTACAATGTAGTTTATTCCTGTAATTTAAAGCATCATCACTCTAGTCTTCAGCGTCACATGATCCTTCAGAAATCATTCTAATATGCTGATTTATTATAAACATCGGAAACATAAATGTGCTTCTTAACAATTTATGCTCCTTTTATTTTTATATAATTTAAATATAGGATTATAATCTTACATAGGATCATTATATAATATCATATATTATGTAATATATAATATAGGATCATCAAATTCTTAAATGTATATTATTACTTTGAATGTTATATTTGTATAATAACATGCATATTTATAAAGCACAACTAAACACAGCAACAGTTGAAGAGTATATGTACTATGTCGTAAAAATAAGTTACATTTTATTTATTTAACATAAAGGTAAATTAGATATAAATAGTCATACATAAAATTACATGAATAATCAAATTAGTTTATAATTTAATTTACAAAATAATTGATATATTATTGTAAATGTAATTAATTCTAATCATAATTACACTTAATTGACGTGTGTTGTAATAATATAAAAAAATATATATATAACAATATAACTATTACTGTTACTATTAACATTAAATTACATGTATTTATAATATTTATATTGAAATCGAATAATCATAATTATATAATACAAACTACTATACTTTATTACTTGTATACATATATAATTGCTAATTTTATTAATTTGATATTTTATTATATTACTGTTATTTTATATTTGTATAGTACTTTAATATGTGAATAGCTGAATGTGAAATGTAAAAATAAAAAAATAAAAATTGTGTACATTTATTTAGTTTTACCTTGTGACCCTTAAAAAACTTTCTAGCTCAAATAAGACAACCTGTAACAGAATCATTCTTCATAAGTGCTTTCATAAAGTGACAAGCTTCTCAATTCCTTTACTTTCTCGAACAACTGGCCCCATTTACTTCCAATATGTGGCCCCATTTAGTTCCATTAGAAGTGACCTGGTTTTTGAGTCTCTTCGGGACGTCCGGTGTCGAGCGCTGGTCTAGTTTTGTTGGTGAGGACGTTATGCTGAATGTCATGCAGCTGAAGATGAATGCTGTTGTGTGTTTGGAAACGACAGAGACCGTCTGGCGCTGTGGCCATGGGTGGTGCTTTGGCCCGTCCCAGCTGGTTGAGTTCACCGACGCTGGGCAGAGCCAACCGTTTCCTGAGCACCGCCGCCGTCAGCCTCATGACCCCTCGACGACCCCTCGCCCCGCCGGAGAAAGTCAAGGTCCGGACCCTCGCCGTGGAGCAGAGAACCGAGGAAGACAGTGAGTCCAGCAGCTAACATAGTTTTGCTGCTCTTTTTAAATAATAATAATAATATTACATACAAATGCATTTTTAGTCTTTATAATATTTATAGTTATCTATATTAGGGATTGGCATTTTAAGCAAAAGTAATATTCGATAATCGCTGGGTATTATTCGATTACTATTCGAAAATCGCACCCCTCCCGTGCATGCACCCGCCCACGCGCGCACACACACACACACACACAAACAGAGAGAGAGGGGAGAGAGAGAACACCCATGCTTTCAATCTGTATGATAACAAACTGTTTAATTAGAGAATAGTCTATCTTAACCCAAGAAAATTAATGGTTGTAAAGTATGAGTGCTGAAACATATTAATATAACATAACCGAAGGACGGCATTTATTAACAGAACAGTCCGTCGATTATCAACTGCTCATAAGGCTAGACATTTCTATTTTAAAAATGAGCATGAACATTCATATTATTAAAAATAAAATCTTAAATCTGATTAATGCATCAATGAATATTAGGCGTAAAACATATTGCGCGCTAAACAGAATATCATTCTTAAAACATATTACGCGCTAAAACATATTGTGAACCGCCTGAATGACTGCACTTATTATGTGAACATTAATTTTAACGTCTGTCTTCATAACAATAACCTATTTCATATATATATAAATATATTAAATTAACATGTTCACATGCTCGGGAAGAAGATGGGAGTGTTGTTCACAATTAGTTCAGTGAACTTTGAATTGAAACAAGGGATCGAATATAGATCCCTGCAGCTTCTCAGAATTCTCCGCCTGAGTCTGAGCCCGTCTCTCTCTCTCTCTCTCTCTCTCTCTAGCTGAGCCATTTAAATAGTTCCGTTTTGGTTTTTAATAGCAAATTGGTCATTATTTTGTTTCCTTTCTTTATTAATTTAATTTAGAAATATGATTGGAACATCTTATTTTTGTTAAATTCAAGTTTTTGTTTTTTTTAAATACCAAGCGGCCAGCGCATGTTTGATCAGTGTATCCTTCTCAAATAAATAACTAAATAATTAACGTCATAATATTTTAAGAATAAAGTCAAAATTACGATCATAAAATCATGTTACATTGCCTGAAGTTAAAGTGAAAATTACACCTGTATGCTGCCAAAAAAATAATAATATTAAGTGTGGCATCCAACCTGTCATTCTTCACATTTAACACGAAAAACAACACAAATATTTTGCATATAAATATAATATATCAACCAGTGGAATATTACGGTATTATTTCAGCAAAGAATGAATAATTTGAATGCAGGGATCTCGTCACGGCTTCATTAATGGGAAACAGGACGTGAAGGTGGCAGAGAAGCACTCTGTGGAGTGCATCGTTTTGTTAACTTTGGTTTATTATTTTGAGTTGTTTGGGACGCTGTAACAAACGGCCCTCTCGCAATATATTGTTTAACAGGTCTCGCAATATATTGTTTAATTATTGTTCACGCAATCAGCCTGCACGTATCAGAAGTTCCGTGCTCCAGTATGTATGTGTGCCGCGCCCGAGTGCCGACAGTGCAGTTTGTGTTCAAGCACGGAACAGAAGATGCTCTAAAATAAAACAAACAAATATCCTGTTGATCTGTGCATCTGTACTCCAGTACAGTATATAAATTCAATATAGATTAATTATTGCTAAAGTTACTTGCCAAGAGGGGTAGTTTGACATACTTCATGTATTTGCCCGTTCAGGCGGCTCGCGCGTGTCAGAGAACAGAAGAACAGAACACAGAACAGAACACAGAAGAACAGAACACAGAACACAGCGTGCATGTACTGAAATGAGTTGTCTTTCGCGCCCAAATGCTTTTTAATCGCTTACATTTTTAAATAAACAAGGCTTAAAAATGCATGCAAAAGATACAATTTAGTGACCACCTGCAGTGGCCCGATCTGGCAAGTGACAAATCCGAGCGTCCTTCACGCCATCGGACAGTCTTTATTGTCAAGCCCTGGTACACCTTTAGAAAATAATCGCACAACCTAATCGATATTCTATAATTAAATAGAATATTCGAATATTCGATAATCGTGACCCATCCCTAATTTATATATCATTTTTTATTATTTGGAATGTTTAATTGTATAGTACTATTTTAAATATCAATTAATGGTTTATTATTTATTTAATTATTCATTTATTTACTTATTTAGCAGATTCCCAATACATTAAAAATAATATATATATTTTTTGTCTAGTTTCCCAGTAAAAATATCTAAATAACCATTTTATCTGAAAGCAAATGTTAATAATTAAGTCGGTTTTTTTTTTCTAAAAACAATTTAATTTAAGCAAAATTTAGTTTTTAAGATATTTCAGATAGTTTTTCTTCTTGAAGCAAGTTATATATTTACAATTTACTTTTACATGTAGTCTTTTAGCAGAAGCGACTTACAAACGAGGACAACTGTAGCAAACAAAAGAGCAATAATATGCGAGTGCTATGACAACTATATATTTATTAATTTATTTATTTATTTATTTTTTGTCAGATGCCCAACAATTGAAAAAAGTCATTTTGTTATTCATCATATTTTCCCCAGTTTGTTCCCAGTAAAATATCTAAATATCCATATTATCTAATAAACAAATCTTAATAAATTGGGTTGAATCAAAATATTGATATTAAGACATTTCAAAAAGTGTCTTCTTAAAACTAATTTTCGTTGTACAGTTGGCAAATTTTATTTTAAGCGTAAATCTATCAAAATTGTGAATTTTATTCCTTTAAACAAGGAAGAAAATGCATATCATATGAAAGCAATATTATAGATATAGTATAAAATAATGTTTTACTTCTCAGTTTATTAATTCACAATTTATTTGAAACAAAATTTGAGATATTAAGTCTTTTAGAGAACGAGAACTTCTTGAATCGAGTTTGTTTGTGTCTTGTTCAAAATTAACTTAATTTTTTGTGCTGTTGTAATAAATGCAAATCGTGTGAAAAATAATACCTTGAATAAATATTTAATGCAAACTTCTCGATATAAATGTAGTATGATTTGTTTACAAATAAATATATTCAATTCAATTTATATAAATAAAATGTATGCAATTCAAGATACAGTCAGAGAACATAAATGCACATCTTCAGTACAATATCTTAATATCTTAAGAAAATATGTGTTGTTTTAAGGATATATTTTACAGGACATCATGACTTCAAAAAGCCTTTTTGCAGTACAATCTCAATCCACAGCTTCACAGGAAATCAGATGGAAACCAATTAGCTTAGCAATGAGCGTCTCAAACAAGAAAAAAATAAATAAACCGGTAACTGAACTCAAGAGGCATATGACGTGATTTTAACCTCTTTTCTTTCTCCCCCTCTGCCGGCTCCAGTCGAGGGAAGCCATGGTAACGATGGGCTGTTGCTGGGGCGACCGTTCGAGGAGCCTGACCAGCCAATCACAGAAAAGTCGCTGCTGGAGATTCTGGATGGGGTTGTGATGGTGTACAATCTGAGCGTTCATCAGCAGCTCGGCAAGGTACGGCTCTGTGAGACCTGCGGGACAC
This sequence comes from Oxygymnocypris stewartii, assembly GCA_003573665.1. Classification (NCBI taxonomy): domain Eukaryota; kingdom Metazoa; phylum Chordata; class Actinopteri; order Cypriniformes; family Cyprinidae; genus Oxygymnocypris; species Oxygymnocypris stewartii. The sequence continues at coordinate 2,480,739 of QVTF01019827.1, read as the reverse complement.
TCTGCGTTACTGACGTCTGACCGTGCTCTGCCGTCATGGTATTCCAAAGGGATTGAGAGCGTCACACATCAGTCGCGTCTGAAGGTGAAAGCCTGAATATGAGGTTTAGGGCTTCATTATATGGTGCACTTCAAAATGCAGTACATCTATCCTAGTTGGAGCGAAACCCATAAAAAAGTCATCTAAAAATGTTTAGGGTTATGTTTGACCTAATAATCAAAGGAAATAATTGTTAAAGATGCAGATGATGATGATGATTATTATTATTATTATTATTAATAATTATAATTATAATAATTTTTTTTTTTTATATGATGTATATTACATTTTAATTGTACATTAGTTTGTTAATATTGTGTCAAGAAGCATATATAAAAGCATAATGAATCAGTGTATAGTAGTTATCAGACAAATATTTTAAAATAACCTGTTGTTCCAAAAAAACATTTTTTTTTTATTAATGTCAGGATTATTACACCTAGAAATCGAGTTTTAGCAAAAATAATTTTTTTTGTTTTTGTTTTGAAGTGTTATTTTCTGGCCAAATTTTTTTTTAAAGTATTTTTAGCGTATTATCTTTATTTTGTTTTAGTAAACAATGTTATATTGTATTTTATTAGTTGTACACAATTTAATAGAAATATATTTCAATATATGCAAATATTTAAATAATTAAAAATGTAAACAATTTAATTTATATATTATAATAATAAAATCATGTACAAGAAAAATTATTTTGAACATACACACACTATATATATATATATATATATATACTCATAAATGTACATGCCCCTTGCAAAATATTAATTTTATGAATTTTAACACAATAAGAGGGATCGTGGAAATTGCATGTTATTGTTTATTTAATACTGTCCTGAATAAGCAATTTAGCATAACATATGTTTATATATTCTCCACAAGACAAAATAATTATTAAATTTATAAAAATGACCTCGTTCAAAAGTTTACATACCCTTGGAAATGTAATACTCTGTGTTGTTTGGATCCATTTAATTGGATATTTCTTTGTAAGCGACAAAAAGTTCAAGTTCATGGATTTTGCTAAAAAACTCCTCTTTGATTTAGAGAAGGTCTCGCGTGCCAGCTCATGTCGACCGACCCACTCCACTGATAAACGTGTTTGTGTGAGTCACTGCTGGGTAAAACACGGACTCTGTCCTGCCAGCAGCCGTTGTAATGTTTCACTCTCTCAACAGCGAGGAGAAAGGAGTCAAACAAAAAAACTACGCCACACTCAATGGTCGTGAAGTCTATATAATTCATGCTCTTCGTAAAGTGCTTCGCTCGGCAGAGTTCTGTCACACATCAACCTTTGCCTCCTCGTGTGTGTCCTTATGCTTGAAGAAAAGGGATTTCAATCACGGAGAGCGATTGCTCTCTGTGGTAAAGAGATTCTTGCTTTCTTTCTGCCTCTCATTGTTGAATTCCTGTGCATTTCTAGTCTTTATTTTTGCTTTCTGTTGCAATTGTTAATCCAAAATCCAAAATCATGTCATCGTTTCCTCTTGCTCTGATCGAGTTTTGGCTGGTCCAGAAGAACATATTTCTCCGATGAAGGCCATTTAAAGGCAGCCATGTATTATATAAAATGGGATTTGAGTGTTATTGCAGAGGAAAGATTTCCTGTGAAAAATAACTAAAATATTGTTTTTTTTTCACATAAACTTATAGCTTCTGAAGCCTTGGGAATATAGTGCATGAGTCATATTGGCTGCTTTTATGGTGTTTTTTTAAATATTTTTTTTTGGAGTTTGACATCTCCTGTTATTGTACATATGTCTCAATCTCTCCATTGAGAGTTTTGTAAATGATGACACCATTTTTCATTTTAGGTTAACTTTTCCTTAAACATTGTCATCTGGAGTCCTTTGTTTTATTCATACGGTTTTAATTAATCATACTTGCACTTTTGTTTTAGAAAATGATTGTGAAGAGTCAATCAAATGCATTATTGAAATGGCTGAGAACTGACTGTCAGATTGTGAGCTGTGAGTCATTTATCAAACAAGCTGTCATTCATCAAAAGAAAAGTGTTACGTAACTATGGAAATGGTGCATCGTCTTGGCTCTATATTAATGGTATTACAACATCCAGCATGATGGAATTATGGAAATAATCTATTAGAGGAAATGATAACAGTGTCATTGAAAACGGAAAACAGTGGCGTTCCAGCTCAATGTAACAGTCTAATGCCTGGGGATGGTGGGAGAACGTATCAGTCATAAATATTGATCCTCATATTTTAGTTTTAGTGTTTAGAGTCCAATAATTCTCAATAATATATCTTCATACAAAGACTTATACAATCATAATTATGCTTTAATGAGTATTTTATTTTAAATATTTAAAAATAATCAGTCATAAAAAAATTGAAAAATCTGAAAATCAAGATTTTGCTTAAAGTGCCCCTATTATGGATTTTTGAAAATGACATTTCATGCAGTGTGTAACACAGCTCTAAGTGAATGAAACATCCTGCAAAGTTTTAAAAGTGCATCGTGTATAAAGTTATTGTCTCTCAAAAGAAAGAGTCGACTCTGAATCACTGAAACATGTCGTTTTTCAAATGAATCTCAAGCCGTTTCATGTTTACATCAACATGAAACATTAGCATATTGCCCGCCCACTTGTTGGTCTTTTCGGGTTGGTCTGAATAAAAATGTAAATTCATTCTTTGCCACTAGGTGCTGCTTTTTGAGTAGTAAAAATAGCTGTTTCCCCAGCAACGCTGTACACAAAGCAGCTCTGTGCACACAAACGCTGCTTTTATTATGATATGTAAATTATATCGACCAATCAGACCTATCACCGCAGATTAGTGTCACGCAAACGAGGAGTTTTAAAAAAATGAATTGAGCTAATCGTTTGGGAGTCATTGAGCATGTATGGTAAAAATAAATGCATATTATAAGACAATAAAAGTGTTTTTTGACATTGCATGCATGTCAGCCTGTTGATGGGGACTCCCAAACCAAAATATGAACCTTTCATAACCAATAACAGGGGCACTTTAACAAAGTATTTTAGTTATCAATTAATTTATAACAAACTGCAAAATGGACCACAATGCCGATAGTCAAAAATCTGGTACAGTGAGACTAAAGACTAAACCAGTGTTTTTTTATTGTTAACTGAAACTATTAAAAACAATGTGAAATAAAATTTAAATATTAATAGGGAAAGAAATGGAACATTAAATTAAAAACTGAAAAGAAATGCAACCCGTGCAATCAAATTAATTAAATAAATACATTTTAATGAAGCTGAGGTACTTAAGTTGCTAAAACTTAAAAATGAATGAAAGCTAAATATAAATATTTGTTAATACAATGATACTCAAATTACTAGCATTACAATATAAAAATTAATATAAAAGTGAAATCAAAACATTAATAAATACTAATAGGATATACAGTGCTCAGCGATAATGAGTACACCCCCTTTGAAAAGTAAAATTTTAAACAATATCTCAATGAACACAAAAAACATTTCCAAAATATAACATCTGTTTAACTTATAACATGAAAGTAAGGTTATTAATATAACTTAGATTACACATTTTTCAGTTTTACTCAAATTAGAGTGATGCAAAAATGAGTACAACCCACAACAAAAACTACTAAATCTAGTACTTTGTATGGCCTCCATGATTTTTAATGACAGCATCAAGTCTTCTAGGCATGAAATGAACAAGTTGGCGACATTTTGCCAGATCTATCTTTTTCCATTCTTCAAGAATGACCTCTTTTAGAGATTGGATGCTGGATGGAGAGTGATGCTCAACTTGTCTCTTCAGAATTCCCCATAGGTGTTCGATTGGGTTCAGATCAGGAGACATACTTGGCCACTGAATCACTTTCACCCTGTTCTTCTTCAGAAATCCAACAGTGGCCTTAGATGTGTGTTTAGGATCATTGTCATGTTGGAAAAGTGCATGACGACCAAGGGCGCGGAGTGATGGTAGCATCTTCTCTTTCAGTATAGAGCAGTACATTTGTGAATTCATGATGCCATCAATGAAATGCAGCTCCCCGACACCAGCAGCACTCATGCAGCCCCGCATAAGGACACTGCCACCACCATGTTTCACTGTAGGCACCATGCATTTTTCTTTGTATTCCTCACCTTTGCGACGCCATACAGTTTTGAAGCTCCAAAAACATTTATCTTGGTCTCATCACTCCAGAGTATAGAGTCCCAGTAGTCTTCATCTTTGTCAGCATGGGCCCTGGCAAACTCTAGGCGGGCTTTTTTGTGCCTGGGCTATAGGAAAGGCTTCTTTCGTGGACGGCACCCATGCATGCCATTCCTCTGCAGTGTACGCCGTATTGTGTCACGGGAAATAGTCACCCCAGTTTGGCTTTCTACTTCTTTAGATAACTGCAGTGAACTGTGTAATGAATAATTAGACTCACCTGTGGTTGAATTCTTGTTAAATTAGACATTTGTAGTCTAAAATTTAGTTTGCTCCAGAGACTTTCAGTGGGGTGTACTCATTTTTGCATCACCCTAATTTGAGTAAAACTGATAATTCTGTTCTCTAAGTTATATTATTAACCTTATTTTCATGTTATAAGTTAAACAGATGTTATATAAAACTTAGTCTTGTCAACATTTTGGAAATGGTTTTTGTCTTCATTGAGATATTGTTTAAAATGTTACTTTTCAAAGGGGGTGTACTCATTTACGCTGAGCACTGTACATATTTCTAAAATAGTACTGAAAGAAATATAAACGCACATGCTTCTAGCTACACAAGCTCAATTTCAGAAAAAAAAGATTGTTCATAATCCAATACAGGTATGTGCATTCTCGTCATTGCCACAAGGGGCGCTAATGAGCATGAGCATTACTTTTTCCAGGAATATAAAACTGTAAAGATTAATCCGTTTTAAAAAGGTGATATATCTTTATTTTATTTGTTTGCTTTCTTGTTTACTTGCATGCTTGCTTGTAGAAATAGGCATCTCTAATACTAATATGTTACTAACATGACTAACAAAGCGAATTCAAAATATTAATAAATACTACAATAGTATATAAATATTTATAAAATAGAACTGAAAGAAACAAAGACGCACATTATTCTAGCTACAAAGCTCAATTTCAGAAAAAAAGACAGTTCATAATCCAATACAGCTGTGTGCGTTCTCGCGAGTGCCACAAGGGGCGCTAATGAGCATTGACAGAAAACAACTACTACTGCTGCCAGTTTTTCTGTTTTATATAAACTGGTGTTTTAAATCAAATCTTGTTTAAAAGTGAGACCGTAAACATTCAAAATGAACCTTTGAAGTAAACTCTATTGCCCCCTTGAGTATTGGAGATTATTTCAGCCACAATAATGATTAAAACTGAAATAGGGAATAGGGTTCGCATATATGTTTGCATCAAATAATTTTGTATGTTTCTGGTGGTAAAGCAACCTGTTCAGTTGTATCAAGAGGGCTTGTGCTCTCTTTAGTACTGAAACCATGTCTCTGCTTACAGGACAAAGTTACTGTGGTAATAATTTTCCCTTACTTCCAAAATTTGTGGTTATTTTAAACTGCAGCAGGATGGCTAGCGATTATATTGCCGCTAGAGAACAAGGGCAATTTTCTGTACATGAAACGCACAAAATTTTGTCATTTTGCAGACGCTTTTATCCAAAGCAACTTAGAATGGGGGAATACATGAATCGATTGATCTTGAAGAGTGCTCGTAACACCAAGTCTCAGGCATTGTTAAATAAGTACAAGCTAGCAAGGGAAGAAGAGAAAGATAAAGAGAAAGATGTTTTTGTTTCATATTTCTGTTTGCATGATTTCTGCAGATGGTGGTTGTATCGGATGATGTTCACGAGTACGCCATCGCCCTAAAGGACACTGACGAGAAGATCGCCCGATGCCCGAGCAGAGTAAGACCACTGTATTGAAGTGTTATGCTGCATTTGTATTCATAAAGTCTTAATTAAGAATACAATTAAGCTCTGTATTTAATTAGTATTCATTTTCTTTTTTTTTTCAATTTTTTATCAGAGGCCGGATATTTTGGAAGAGTTGCAGAAGAGCCAAAAAGTGTTTGCTGAAAAGCTGAACCACCTGAGTCGTAGGTTGGCCTGGATCAATGCCACCATCTACTCCAAGGTACTGTTGAAGGCGCTGGCCGAAAACATAGGGTGAACCAACTGTCTCGCTAATTTCAAGCAGTGTCATTGTATCTGCAGCAAATGCTATCATTTTATGATGAAGAACCCAGTGTTCTGTGGTCTGAAGACTTTCAGGGCTTTGCATGTATGATGTACCCCATAAACTTCAGACATTTAAATTCAACCTTGAAATAGATTTTCAAAAGGGCATTTAGGAATAAGAAGTAGTATGTAAACTTGCTGTAAATGTCAATGCATTCATTACAGAACTCTCTGCAATTTTAAAGGGGTTGTATGATAACCATGCATTCATTCATTAAGCTGCAAAAATTTAATTTTAATATTTAAAATATTTACAGGTACATCTAAAAAAATTTAATATGGTGAAAAAGTTATTTTTTTCTTGTAACTTATTTCAAAAAGTGAAACTTTCATATATAATAATAATACAATGTATTATTATTACATAATATATTACATATATTTTAGATACATTACATGTAAAGTAAAACAAGTACAACGTACAAGTTTTTTTGAGATTAGAGCTTACAGCTAATGAAAGTCAAAAATCAGTATCAAAATATTATAATATTTACAATTGAGTTTCAATAAATGATTATCTATACAGTAAACATTGTGGGTATCTCTTGTTCTTTGAAACCACAATAATGGGGAACACTGCTGACTTGGCAATGGTCCAGAAGACAATCATTGACACCCTCCACAAAGAGGGTAAGTCACAGAGGGACATTGCTGAAAGGGGGGGCTGTTCAAGGAGTGCTGTATCAAAGCATATTAAATGCAAAGTTGGCTGGAAGGAAGACATTGGGTAGGAAAATGTGCACAAGCAACAGGGATGATCGCAAGCTTGAGAATACTGTCAAGAAAAGTTGATTCAAACACTTGGGAGAGCTTCACGAGGAGTGAACTGAAGCTGGAGTCAGTGCATCAAGAGTCACCACGCTCAGACATCTTTAGGAAACGGGCTACCAAGCCACTTCTGAAACTGGACTGTTGCTCAGAGGTCCAAAGTCCTCTTTTCAGATGAGAGTAAATTTTGCATTTAATTTGGAAATCAAGGTCCCAGAGTATGGAGGAAGAGTGAAGAAGCACAGAATCCATGTTGCTTGAAGTCCAATGTTAAGTTTCCACAGTCAGTGATGATTTGGGCTGCCATATCGATTGCTGGTTTTGGTCCACTGTGTTTTCTGAAGTCCACAGTCAACGCAGCCATCTACCAGGACATTTTAGAGCACTTCATGCTTCTTTCTATTGACAAGCTTTATGGAGATGCTGATTTTATTTTGCAGCAGGACTTGGCACCTGCCAACACTGCCAAAGGTACCTTGAAGCTGGTTCAATGACCATGGTGTTACTGTGCTTGATTGGCCAGCAAACTCGCCTGACCTGAACCCCAAAGAGAATCTATGGGGTATCGTCAAGAGGAAGATGAGAGACACCAGACCCAACAATGCAGATGACCTGAAGGCCGCTATCAAAGCAACCTGGGCTTCATTACACCTGAGCAGTGCCACAGGCTGATTGTCTCCATGCCACGCCGCATTGATGCAGTAATTCATGCAAAAGGAGGCCCAACCAAGTATTGAGTGCATAGAAATGAACATACTTTTCAGAAGCCTGACATTTATATTTAAAATATCCTTTTTTTATTGATCTTATGTAATATTTAACATTTGTCTGAGACACTGAATTTTGGGGTTTCATTATCTGTAAGCCATAATCATCAAAATTTCAAGAAATAAAGGCTTGAAATATTTCACTCTGTGTAATGAATCTACATAATATATGGATTTCACTTTCTGAAATGAGTGACAAGAAATATTGACCCCTTTTCATGATATTCTAATTTTTTTAGATGTACCTGTATTTGTTTTATTTACTAAGCTGCAAAAAATGCTGAAATATAAAACAATGATTTATTTATTTAGTAATAAGCTGCATAATTTTTTTAATATAAAATATAATATTCATTTTTATAAGTTTTTTATACATATCGATTTGTTTATTAATTGATCATTTTATAAATTATCATTACTATTTTCAAAAGGTAATGTTTGTTAGTTTATTTGTTTATTAAGCTGAACATTGATATAAATATGGATCAATTAAATTAATCAATTTTAAAAGGGTCATATTATTTTTTTAATGTATGTATTTATTTTCTAAGCTGCACAATTTGCAGAAATATAAACAATAATTAAAACAATAGCAATTAATCAATTTTAAATGTATTTTTGACTATTAATTTGTAGAAATATAAAATAATAATATTTACTGTGTATATAAATATTTTTAAACATATTTATTTGTTTATTGATGGCTTGATTAGGCTGAACAAATCGCTTTTTCCAGAAATATAAAATAATAATGATTAGCCTTTATTTATTATTCATTTATTTTTTAATTATTTTACTAAGCTGCAAAATATTGCAGAAATATCAAATAATAAAATTAATCAATTTTTAAAGTGTCATATTATATTTATTTTCTTTATATATTTATGTTATTATTTTAAATAGGTAGAATATACTCTTTATATATAGAATATACAGTATATCAATATAATTTTCTAAAACTAAATAACTTTCTTTATATATATATATATTTATTATTCACGTATTTATAAGCTGCAAGAGTTGCAGAAATGTAAAACAATAATTAAAACAATTGCAATTAATTAGCTGTAAATGTGTTTTACTAATAAAAAAAATGTAATAGTTAAAAAATATAAATAATAACAACAACAATAATAGTACTAATAATGATAATAAGCTTTAAAGGGGTCTCATATATATATATATGATTTTTAATGAATGATAATTAATAATTTTTCAGAAATGGTAAATGGCTATTTAGTGTGCAGCAGCTTATAATAGACATGTTTTACAGGCAAAGAGGTTAGTCAGTCATTTTTTTAATAAAAATCCCTAAATATACAGAAGCAAGATTCACAGGGGTGGAATTTTAATGGTGTAAAACTAAAATACGATGTGCATTTCAAGGCATTGCATGCAATTTCTGGATTCTCAGCTCAGTTCAGATGGAAGCATGTGTATGTCCTGGTTTATTGAACTGATATCTGTGTACGCAGGATAAGATGCTGGACGTGTACTGGCTCCTGCGGGTGTGTATTCGCACCATCGAGCACGCGGACAGCACGGGCTCCCTGTTCGCATTCATGCCCGAATTCTACCTCAATGTGGCCATGAACAGCTACAGCGCCCTCAAAAACTACTTCAGCCCCTCCAATTGCATGGAGGAGCTTCCAGGTCTCTCAGTTATTACTGGTCACAAGAGCTGCTAGTGTATGTGAACTCTGATCTTGAGTAGTTGTTTGTGTCACACTCATGCTGTGGTGTGATGTTTTTCTCAGGTTATGAGGACACGCTCACTCAACTCGCAGCCATTCTAGCCAAACACTTTGCTGATCTGCGCATCGTTGGCACTGGTAAGAACACTAAAGCCTTTCATTTGTTTAGACTAATTCATAAACATAAATGTATAAATTCATAAACCTATCTATATGTCCATCCATCAGTCCCACAGACTGTTTGTTTTTCCATCTTTTTGTCAATCCATCCATCAATTTTTCCACCTTTCTGTCTGGCCATCTGCCCATCCATCCATCCATCCATCCATCCATCCATCCATCCATCCATCCATCCATCCATCCATCCATCCATCCATCCATCCATCCATCCATCCATCCATCCATCCATCCAGCCATCCATCCATCCTTCTACCTCTCCACCTGTCAGTCTATTTTTTTCATTCATCCATCCATCCATCCATCCATCCATCCATCCATCCATCCATCCATCCATCCATCCATCCATCCATCCATCCATCCATCCGTCCAATCCATCCAATCCATCCAATCCATCCATCCATCCATCCATCCATCCACCTGGCAGTCTATTTTTCCATCCATCCATCCATACATCCATCCATACATCCTTCCTTCCGACAGTCCATTTTTCCATCCATCCAAAAGACTGTTTATCCATCCATCTACTCACTTAATTTTCCATCCATCCCTCTGTCTCCATCTACTCCATCCATCTACTCACTTTTTTCTATCCATCCTTCCTTCCTTTCCTCCTTCCCTCCTTCCATCCATCCTCATCCACCCGAAAGTCTATTTTTCCATCCATCCATCCATCCATCCATCCATCCATCCATCCATCCATCCATCCAGCCATCCATCCATCCATCCATCTGTCTATAAATCTGATTTCAATCTATTTTACATCTGTTTGTCCATTCATTCATACTTACAACAGTCTATTTTTTTCTTTCCATTCACTCTTCTGCCAATCCATGCATATATCCAAAAGACTGTTTATCCATCCATCAATCTGTCTCTATGTACTCCATCCATCCATCTACTCACATTATTTTCCATCCATCCATCCATCCATCCATCCATCCATCCATCCATCCATCCATCCATCCATCCATCCACTCACTTTATTTTTTCATTCATCCATCCATCCACTCACTTTATTATTCATCCATCCATCCATCCATCCATCCATCCATCCATCCATCCATCCATCCATCCACTCACTTTATTTTTCATTCATCCATCCATCCACTCACTTTATTTTTCATTCATCCATCCATCCACTCACTTTATTTTTCATCCATCCATCCATCCATTTTATTTTCCATCCATCCGTCCGTCCCTCTGTCCGTCCGTCCATCCATCCATCCATCCATCCATCCATCCTACCTGCCTCTGTTAATATTCTGTTCCCATTAACTGCAGGAAAAGACTCAGAAAAAAGCAAGCGGCCCAAAAATACGTAGAATAATCAATCCGTTGGCTGTTTTAATGGGAATTCTTTAACCTAATATAGCCGTTGGCTTGTACCGTTCATCACTTCGCTTCGTTTCTCACGTAAAGGTATAATTAAAAGCTTCCTCTCTCCTCTCTTAGGCAACATGAAGTAATTTGTGTGATGAGTTGTAGCTGTAGTATTTTCTTAATCCTGTTTAAGGTTAGGGCTATGAAATACCCTCGACTCCTGAATCATGAGCGATGTGCTATGCAAATGAACAGATGTTATTAGACACGACCCATTTGTTTAAATTTCATCTCACAAGCAGGCTTTTCATTATGTTCGCACTCCGTTATGCTGATGTATTTAGATTTTTTTTTTTGAATATTTATCATGTTTTCTGTGGGCTCTTTTACCGAATACATAATTGTTAACAACACTTGTTGCACGGTCCGTTTTTAATATGGATTAGGTTTACATTTCAACTACCTTTTTATATCTGAATAGCTTTTCCTTTGTTGGCAATTCTAGCGGTTAAAGTATTATTATTTTTTGCCTTTTTGTTTTGATCAATAATTTTTTTCTTAACAAAAGGAGGCTGAGGTGTTAGAAAATCACTGAAGCTTCATGTTTCATAACAAATTGGAAGTGAACGCTAATTGATATAACAATCATACATGCAAATGCAAGAAAGAAGCCCTTTTTAAAGATGATGTGAATGGCTGTTTGCAGCTAACTTTATTTACGTAGCATATTTCAGAGTAAACTAGGACATGCAGAGTGATTAATTGATTTATAAAAGCATTGAAAAATGGCTTCTTTTTACTTTATTTTCATCCACAGATATAAAAGATTCACTGATGCAGGCTTTAGCCAGTTACGTGTGTTACCCACAATCCCTGCGTGCCGTCGAGAGGATTCTAGAAGAACAGTAAGTGCTTAAGCCTGCATTTGCATCAAAATGCAGTGATTAATTCATATTTTTTCTACTGCGTTACTTGTTTTCATCTCACCTTAGAAGCTTACTCGATGTACGTTTTCAAATGCTGATGTGAATGCTTTTCTAATACATTATATTATAAATGTACAGTTGTTTTATGTTTTTGATGGTTTAGATTTCTTTTGTTTTTGATGGATTTGTTTTGTTGTGTTTTGATGGTTTAGTTTAACTTTTTGCTTTTTGTATTTTGTTTTGGTGATGATTTGGTTTTGTTTTATTTGTTTATTTCATGGCTTTTTATGTTTTTGATGGTTTTGTTTTGTTTTTGTTTTTGCTTTGTTGTTTGCTTTGTTGTTGGTGGTTTAGTTTTGCTAAGTTTTTTGTGTCTTTCATGGTGTAGTTTTGCCTTTTTGTTTTGTATTTGTTGGTTTAAATTCGTTTTTATTTTGGTTTGGTTTAGTTTAGCTTTTTGGTTTAGTTTTTATGAGTTTGTTTAGTGTTTTTGTTTGTTTGTTTTGTTTTGAAATACTCATTATAGAAATCTGGTAAGTTAAAAAATAATGCAACATTATGAAAACCCTGTGCACCCCGACAACCTAATTTTCATGTATAATGTCTTATTTCTTTACTTCAATATTTTTGGTTCAGTGTCTTAGTGCATTGTTTTCAGTGTATTTTTTTAATGTAATTATTTATGACGTAATATCTCCCAGGCGGATGGCTATGATGGGGAATTTACTGGCTCCATATGAACAGAGACCTTGGGCTCAAACAAACTGGATCCTGGTTCGTCTTTGGAGGGTACGCTGTATTTCTTTTACTGTTTTATACAGTCCCCTCTTCATCCTTTCCATTCCTTTTTTATCTTCTCCTTGCCTTTTCTCTCCCCCCATTATTCTATTAGATTCCAGCTCAGAATAGGTGCATTATATCAGGGCCATTATGCAGCATATCTTCGCTGTTTCCATTTAACATTTATGAAATGGGCCTGACAAACCAGTTTAGTTGTTTAACATTTATCCTGCTCTCAGTGCCGAAAAAGGGGTGACCTTGTTTTCTCTTAGAGAAAACATTATTGAGTTTATTAATCCGTAATAGTATGATTATGTGTCTGTTCTTGATAATTTTTAGAGTTTCTTGGAGTGTAACTTTAATATTTCACACATCATTGGTCTCAAAAGAGTGATTTGTTTAATTACTTCTTTTAAGCCTTAACACACAAAATGCAGCTAAATATGTTTACACATTTTCTTCTCTGTTCACACTTTTTATTGTTAACCCCTCACTTTTAACCTTGGGTTAATGTGGTCTTGGGCTAGTGACAATTTTCTTCTACAACTAATTTATTTCTGACCAAACTGAATAACTAGTTCATGTTGCTATGGTTAAAAATGCATACATTTGAATGTGGTTGTCACTCACACATGCTTTGCAGTCTGTACGTGGTTTTATATTTTATTCCTCCTGTCAACAGGGTTGTGGCTTTGGCTACAGGTACACACGTCTGCCTCATCTGCTGAAGACCAAACCAGAGGACGCAAACCTGCCCAGCCTGCAAAGTGAGTGACTGTCCTGTCTTCCTCCATCTTTATTTTCAGCCTATTTTCAAACTTTACACTTTTTTTTTTTCTGAAAACTTTTTCTTTACTTTTCTGTACTTTCTGTTGTCCATTGAATTTATATTTGTTATATAATTTGGTAATGCTTTAAAATTATTTTAATGTTTTGTGGAGATTAAATAATTGTAATATAATTAGAGCTTGTGATACATTGAAATTTAATTTAATTATTGATATTATAGTATATAGCATATATCAGTAATGAAGATCATTCAAAGGCATCACATTGAAGTGTTTTCTGACACGATCTGAGTCTGTCAGTTTAAACTCACTTTTATTGATGCCCCATTATGCTTTACTAATCAAAACCCAGAATACACTAGATCAGCGGTTCTCAATTCCAGTCCTCGCGCCCCCCCCGCTCTGCATATTTCATATGTTACTCTTATCGCTTCAGATGTTTGTTCTATTCGAACGTAAGTGCCCTGCGAAGTGGACATCACAGGATATTCCGCCATGATTCCAGTTCGAAGCGAACGTATATATTCCATTCAAAGTGCATTGAAGTGTGCAAGACGTGAATTAAAATTGTATATATTTACAGAGGTATATGATGTCACACTCATCCGTGCGTGAAGACGTTGCGCAGCGCAAATCCATGAATGAATGTTCCGAAATGAAGTAAACTTCAGTGGATTTCCCTGCTCAGGGAGTAGGGAGCAATGGACCCTGTGTAGGGAGCATGTCAATCGGAACACAGTTCATGCATGGAGCGCACTTCTAACAAGCTGATTATCTGAATCAGGTGTGTTAACGAAGAGAGACATGCAAAATATGCAGAGCGGGGGGGGGAGGACTGGAATTGAGAACCTCTGCACTAGACACAGATTTATAGTTATAATAAGTAGTCAAAGCACAGACTCTCAAGAGTCGTTTATCATGATAACCACCTCATAAACAGTAATATTATTCATTAAACAAGTATTTCTGCTTGTCATTTTTCTTAGAAATTGCCTTGAATGCTGTCAGCATCTTAGAGTTTGTTTGTTTGTTAGATTAATGCTGGATATACCAATTTCATACATTTACCAACCACATTTTTTGTCACTAGTCAAGATGTATACGTATAGCCTGTAGCAACAATAATTTTAGGAGGAATTTTGCAAGTAAAGGATAAACAGAAACATCAGAAAATGTTGTTTGTCCACCTAAGAAGTACATTTTATTTGAGGTTTGCCATTTTGCACCCTGTTACCAAATTGTATAGTGCGTGAGCAGTTTAAAACTATGTATTTATTTACATTAAACATGCAAATTATAAATAAATCTTAAATAACAAATGAAATAAATCACATTTATACAAAAAAAAAATTAAATACAGGGTTGCAGATTTTGCGTAAATGAAGCCAACACTCAGTAAATGCTAGCTAGTTTGGGGCCAAATATTGGTTTGTAGTTATTGATACATTTATATATTTCTATGTCCATAAATTATATTCTTCTAATTCCATAAATGAAAGAAACATAATATACAAAAGTATTGGGTCACCCCCTTCTAATGAAAGGTTTGACTACTTTAGTCATTTCCATGAGAACAAATCTTAATGTTTAAGCATGTAATGATATTCTAGGGTTTTGTGTGCTTCTATTTTTATAGCAACAGTTTGGACAGAACCCTTTTCTATTCTAACATGACGGTGTCTCTGTGTATAAGACAAGGATCAAAGAGAAATGAAGATTGAGTCAGTGTGGAAGAACTTGACTGGTCTGCAGAAAGACAAGTCCTAATCCCAGCTGAACACTTCTGATGTGACTTTTAATGCAGACCTTAAGCCATAAACTCATCACCAAACACCAATGACTTGTACATTCATTATATGGACAAAAGTACTGATACCCCTTTCTTTAGAAGAGAAAAAGGCACTTCCAAACTGTGGCAACAAAGATGGAAACATAATTCATGAACATACAAATTGTATTTCCACCTCTGTTGCAACAGTTTTGAAATGTATGAAATGACTGTACCCATACGTACAAGTCATTGGTGTTTGGTGATGAGTTTTTGGCTCAATGTCTGGGACTTGGCTAGGACTTGGCTTTCTACAGACCAGTCAAGTTCTTCCACACTGACTGAATCATAATTTCTCATTAATCATTGTCTTATACACAGAGACTCTGTCATGATAGAATAGAAAAGGGTTCTGTCCAAACTGTTTCTATAAAATTAGAAGTACACGATTCCCTAGAATATCATTATATGCTTAAACATTAAGATTTGTACTCAAGCAAATGACTAAAGTAGACAAACTTTTCATTAGAAGGGGGTGACACAATACTTTTGGCAATATAGTGTATATTTTCTCATAGTAATGTTGGTAGCAGGATTGAAAGATTGAGCTTGACGAATGCCATCAACGCTGTTATAATATTGACATTACACAATTTTGTGATATTAACACTATATACTTCCTGTTGTGGTGTAAGGTTCCAAATGATGTAATTTCTGTCTGGGTATCACAGTTATGGAATGTTCCATTTTTAATGACAGGAAAATCATTCTGTAACAGAGTTGCACTGAAATTCATTGAATACCATTTCAACAGATTGTTTACCCCGAAGCTGCATGTAAAACTGAGCGAGCCTCCAGTTGAAATCAAATCATGTTTATTCCTTGTTCCTGACTCTGGAATCTACATCCCCACTGATGTTATTAGGATGTCATGATCAATAATGTAGAACACTGAGTACAGATGCTGTTTTTACTAGAGCGGTTTTGACATCAACCTGTAAAACGTCTGTGCTTTTAACTCATTAAAGTCTAACTTGGCACTTTCATGCTCTCACACAGTCTTGGTGAGGACGTGACTATTCACTCGTCCGTTACTTTTTAAGAGCCCATCCATTAAGTAAAACCATCTGTTGCGTCAACCAGAAATGTTTCCCCTTATCAATTTACCTTAAAGCAGCACACTTTGAATTGAATCACTAACAGTTCACTGTCAGCCTATTTTTTTTGAATACATAAAAGATCAGGTCAGTGTATTGGGAACTTTCTAAGGAAAAAAACAAAAAAACATTCATGATCAATATGAAACGTTCAAAACTGATTTTTACTTCTATTATCTGACTTAATTAAATGGAAAACGGGATGTTCAATAAGTAACATGCAATTCAGGAGTCGATTTTATCTAAGAATTGATTGTCAATTTGCTTACCAGAAGTTTAATCAGGAGGCCAATGCTTTGCTCAGAGGAATAAATGGTAAAGTTGTCACTTTGTGAAGGGACACTTGTCTTGACACTTCAGCTTGCCTTGTACGTGATGCATGAATTCCCTCCCTGGTCTGAGGAGTCTTGTCTCAATGCTAATTCCATATTTTTTTCCACTCTCATTTGCATGACGTCCAGGGGATTTGTCAATTGCTAGTTTTCAAAGTAAGTTTCGTTCCTATTTGGTAGTTTTGATTGACCCTTATTAAGCACTTTCCTAATTGCTGTTCTGCTCCGATGTAGCCTGAATGACTGACGTGAGTGTAAAGCGGGCTCACAACAGACTGATTTGCATTTAGGATTGTGTCCACATGACCATTTACCCACTCTTAAAATTAGTTATAGTGCTTTTTGTACCATTCTGTTTTGCTCAAGTTTGCTCCTGTAGCCCCTTCTAGCTATGTCTTGTCCTTGCCAGTAGTTTGATGTTTTTCCCTCAGTAATTGTGCCAATTACCATGTGATTAATGTGTCACCTCTGTGTCCTACTCTAAATTATTAGTTAATTATGCTGCTCAAATGTTGGCTGCAAACCAAATTCAGATATTCATCAGAATCCACATTTTGTACCTGGTTAAAACATGCACTGGTAGTACTTAAGAAGTCCTAGAAAAAATGAACATGGTACTGTTTGCTCTGAAATAACATAGTTAACTAGTTGACTCCGTGATCTGGTTGGAGTAGTTCCCTGGTGGGGAGATTGTTAGTGAATAATTGTTCTCAACTCTGGCCTACGGGGTCTTCTTTCCTGACTTGATCAAACTCACTGAAGTGTAACTTTCTAGCTTTCCTGAAGACCTTTATTAGTTCACGTGTGTTTGATTTAGGGTTGGAGCTAAACTCTGCAGGAAAGTGGATCTTGAAGACAAGAGTTGAGAACCCCTGACCTTAACTTCAGTATGTTCCTCACTCAAAGCTATAATTTCAGAAGACTTGTAGCACACAAGTCGACTACTTTTATGATGGTTCTTGATCTTTTTTGAAAGCCTGACACTTCCAGTCCACAATTGTTATTGCATGGAAAAGAGTGACCAGGATATTCTGCAAAATGTATCCTTTATTTTTTATTTGAAGAAAAATCAATGCAGGTTTAGATTGACATGAAGGTGAATTCATCTTTTAAAGGTGTTCATATCCATTTTTTTTTATCAGATCCTTAAAGCAATTTAAAATGGAATTGACTCTGCAGCAACCGAGTGATTGCTTGGAGTTTTGAAACGTGTGCACCGTGCCATAGCTGCCTGTTACCTAGGCTCTCTTATGGCTTTTCATTCTATGTTTACTCCTCACTTATTGCTCCCAACCCTTATTTTCTAAGCTGCCACTTACGCAGACTTCATCTAATTAAACATAAAGGTTGCATCTCTATCTGAGACCTGCACCTCAGTGTCTAATGATTAGCTTTTATTTAGAGCTTTATTGCCATTGCTTGCTCTTGCTTTTAACACTGTGCTCCAAGGCTTTTAGCGTGTTTGCAATCGCTGTGCTTTTCCAGATAAGGTATTAAATTACCCAGTGTCCTCTTTCTGTGCATATAATGAGAGAGAGTGCCCTTTCCGTGTTCTCCAGACATGGTCAGATAGCAGTAATAGAACGGCTAGTGGGCGGGTGCAATGGTTTCCCATAAGCCCTATGTTTTGTTGTTTCATTATTTTTTTATTTGGTGTCGTCATTCTGTTCGTGTGCAATGTTACGATCTGATTGTTTCCCCTCTCGTACGTCTATGCCGGTCTGATATTTGCAGTTTCGTCTTGTTATTGAATATTTAGGGTTGTGGGATCAATAAAAAAAGATGCATTTTTCATGGAAACATGGTTTTTAGGTATTCTTATGGGATCCAAGGGTTATAGTATGGCTATACAGACAGGCCTTTTGTAATACTGATTGTGATAGAACGACTGTCTGCACTCACATCAACGTTGCCCCTACTCTTCGATCACCTCTCTTCAGAGAAAAGTGAAATCACGATCCCGTTGGGCAGCGGTGATGAGGCATACCTTAAGTTAATACTGCCTTGTCACTACTGCCTTTAAATGCAGAACATACCTCTCCACGAGAGACCAATCCCTTCCCCAGTGCTTGCACAATGGTTCCCCGTAGCAATCCAATGGCACCAAAAGTAGAGTCGCATTGCGCACTTTCCAAGGCAAAGAAGCGTCACAAATGGCCAACCGAGAGGATGGTGTAAAAATGTTAACTATTATTTCAGCTTTTAGGGAATTAAGTCTTCAAGACTCGGGTTGATTTGATTTAATTGATATTAACTCAAAACGTATCATTTATACATTCGTCCAGCGAATGTTAAAATCAGTATATCTTAACAATTTTGTTTATCTTCGTGGCCAACGATAAAACAAACAAAATAGTAATTTATACATTTTGAACATGGTAGCAAAGGCTCGGAAGCTCAAGGCAGTAGCTGATCAAGTACAAAACACAAACACTGCTCTGTAAAATGAACCACGCTTATTTGCTATCTCTACGATACAGTACTATACTAAAACACGCACACACACACACACACACACACACACACACACACACACACACACACACACACGCACACACACACACACACACACAGTTCAGGAGTTTTGCAGGTTATTTGCTAGTTTTCTGAAATTCAACCAGAGGAAGACCACAAGCAGAGATTTTGCTATCTTTTACTTATTATGGAAATTATGGAGAGAGTTTGTTACTTGCAGTTGAGTTTGACAGGTACTCTTCCGGTTTCGTTTCGTTTCCTGGTTGGGAAACCTCCGGGGCTGCTGATTGGCTGCTGATGTCATCATGTCACTGGTTGAAGCCCTCCTGGAAGTGGTTGGTTTCCTGGTGACGCAAGAGTGTGGTGACGCTTTGAATTTCTTTAGAGTTTTGCGGCTTCGGTTGGTTCTAATAGCTTCTTCAGTAAGAAGTTTTGACAAGTTGTTTGAGTTTGGATGATCAGCTTGATGTTAAATCTGTGAGCGCTTCACAGCATGATCAGAGACAAAGCAAAAGTTTAGCAAGCATCGAGCAATGAGCAGAGCTGTGTGTCCGTTTTAAGCAGGCTGATTTCAGTCCACCCACTAGACACTTGATCCAATCAATTGCCCCTGTAGGGTGGAACTCTGTCCATACATTGGACACAAAAAGTTAACTTAATCTGTGATCTTCCATGCGGGGAATGTCTTTGGGGTTTTAATAACTTCTCATAAAAGTGTTATCGTCATTCGTATAATGCTAAATATTCACACCGAATTGTTGCATTTATCATAACCATTCATATGAAACCAAACTCAACATATTTCACACACGTTAATTGCTTTTTCTACTAGAACAAAAAGGGTTACAGATTAAAGATGAAAAATAAACCACATCACGCATAAAAGGGCATAGAACACAATTATTAGTAAGCATATGGCTCCAATACTTTAAATGATTGTCCTTATGAGAAATATTCATGCAAGTTTGAATTTCTTTGTCCATTCAAAGAAAAGCTGTGACGACCGATAGGAACACGCTGGGAACATCAGGCGGTCATGTTACAGATCTCGTGGTTTTGCGGGCCTGAGGGCTGTCAGTTAATTGAATCACCGTTTCCTGTTGGACAGACTATAGGTTCCATACATTGAGATCATGGATCACGAGGCTTCCACAGGTTGTGAGAAAGACTCTTGCAGCTCTGCATACAAAAATATCTTAGCGATTTTCTTGATTAAATTAGTCATTATCACCCCTTTCCAGTAGATACCGAGAGGAAGCGCTAACAGGAACTGAGATTGATTGTTAACTTGTATGACCGCAGATGGCTGGTATAAGACTCCTTAACTCCTACTAAGAAATGTGCTGCACTGCCGTTATTTCGTGTGTCCGTTCGATAAGATCCTACAACGGCCATGTGATGGGGTGTAGCTGAAGTTAATATTGACTTGTCAATGCCACCTTTAAATGCAGAGCAAGAACTTCTCTAGCCTGATCTTTTCCCCAGTGCATGCACAATGGTTTCCCCGTAGGTCCAGGAAGGAAGCAGAGAGGGAATTCCTTGGCACCAAAAGTAGAGTGTTTTCTGAGACACAGCTAAGCTTTGCTGCTGACCGACCAAGAAGACGGCTGTGTGATGGGGTGTAGCTGAAGTTAATATCATTTTCATTTTTTGGTGAACTATCCCTTTAAATCTCCTTTCGGTTCAACCTCATTCTCCTATGGGCACTTGATTCCCCCTTTTTAATATTTGAAAATAATTTCAAATGAACACCTGTTTAGACCTCTTTATTGGTCTTTGCTCAGCCGGCCACATGCTGTGTGATGCCTGGTTTTATAACTTACCAAGAGTCAGACTTGTATATTCAACACTGTATATTCTAAACTATAGAAAAGTTTGGTTTGATCATTGTGAATACATTTGCTTGTCCACAATTGATCTTATTCAGAGAAAGACGTGACCTAAAGTATTTGTGAAGTGTCTACCTATAGTTTGCTTTTGTAATTTTGTTATACTCATGATTAAAAAAAAAAAAAAATAATAGAATGAATGTGCTTTTCTCTGATTGGCTACAGAGCCCTGTCCATCACTTCTGCTGCAGAGACACATGGCTGAACTCCTTAGTCAAGACAAAGAGATGGCTGCCAGTTTCCTCAATAGCGTCTTAAATCAGCTCAACTGGGCCTTCTCCGAATTCATCGGCATGATACAGGAGGTAAGAAACTTTTGCCTTCATACCAATTTAATTTAAGTTTATTTGTATAGCGCTTTTTTCGAAACAATCATTGCAAAGCAGCTTTACTGGAAATTAAGTTCCCACAATATATTTATATATTGTATAAACTTAATATATGTAACTTATGGCAACATTTTGTTAATTCTGTATATTGTCTGAGGTTTGGCATCCTCCGAGGGGTTGGCGTTATCTCTTCTCAGGTGTTCGGTCATCTCGGATCATTTAAGGGTTGGATCCAAACTGAACTTGTGTAATTCCTAGTTACCACAGGGTGTCAAGGAACAAATAGGGACATAATTAGCATAGTTTTTGTTCCATCCAAGCCAAAATTATTTGTTCAACCCAAGCTAAAGCATAATAATGTGCGTTTGATCAGATAGACTGGCAGTACAAGATTGTGAGATGTATTATATGAATGCTTGGCTAAAGAGATGTGTCTTTAATCTAGATGTAAACAGAGAGAGTGTGTCTGAACCCCGAACGTTATCAGGAAGGCTATTCCAGAGTTTAGGAGCCAAATATGAAAAAGTTCTACCTCCTTTAGTGGACTTTGCTATCCTAGGTACTACCAAGAGTCCAGAGTTTTGCGACCTTAGGGAGCGGGTTGGATTGTAGCGTGATAGAAGATTAGTTATGTACGCAGGAGCTAAATCATTTAGGGCCTTATAGGTAAGTAATTATAATTTGTAACGGATACGAAACTTAATAGGTAGCCAGTGCAGAGATTGTAAAAATGATCATATTTTCTTGACCTGGTAAGGACTCTAGCCGCAGCATTTTGTACTATCTGTAGCTTGTTTATTGAAGATGCAGGACAACCACCTAGCAGTGCAT
Organism: Oxygymnocypris stewartii; assembly: GCA_003573665.1. Taxonomy (NCBI): domain Eukaryota; kingdom Metazoa; phylum Chordata; class Actinopteri; order Cypriniformes; family Cyprinidae; genus Oxygymnocypris; species Oxygymnocypris stewartii. The sequence goes on along the minus strand of QVTF01019827.1, from coordinate 2,458,478 downwards.
TACAATAGTCCAGTCTAGAGGCCATGAATGCATGAACTAACTTTTCTGTATCAGAAACACTTAACATGTTCCGTAGCTTGGCAATGTTTCTAAGATGGAAGAATGCTGTTTTTGTAACATGGAAAATATGATTTTCAAAAGACAAGTTGCTGTCTAATATAACACCCAGATTTTTGACTATAGAGGGAGTAACATGACATCCTTCTTCAACACACTGAAGCAGACAAAGCAACGTTTTGAAAGTACTATAGAGCTAGAGTAAAAGTTTTTTTATTTAACTAAAAGTTAAATGAAACTCTACTTGTTTAAATCTGTAGCAGATTGTTTTCTCCTCCCTACTGATTAGCCCTGTGATACTGTAGCTTTCCACTAACTCAATCAGAGCCTGTCAATTATTCACAGTGACTATGTAATCATGACTGCCACTTGATATTTGAACTGAATTACCATCATCTTGCATTTTCAGTGTAAAATTAATATTTGCATAGTTCAAGTTACTTAGTCTTGACATATTCATTAGATGTGTTTGATTGTATCAATAAGAAGGGCCTAATAACCAGACTTCTGCAGCTTTTGAAGAAAATGGGAGGGGTGCTTGCCCATGCAAACATCAACGCCACAATGCTAGTGTGATGCTAATGGTTTGGTTTACTGAATGGTCTCTAGGATGGTGTTAGGCAATTACTATTAAGTAAGTAAACATCAAACAATTACATTTTTCAACTTTAACGGCATTTAAAATATTTTTAAATATTTTGGCCACCCCACTCACAACTGCTGCTTCTGTCTATTTTTTTCTTGACAAAATGTGCATATATTTAGATGCGGAACGTCTTTACAAGTCTTTACAAGCACATTAAACTGGAGACTTTTCAGACGTGCACTCCCCTTCGCCTCAGCGCCAGACGCTAGTCAAAACTAGTGCTGAAACGGTATCGGTTAGGGCTGCACGATTAATCGCATGCGCATCTCATCAGTAAAGCCGGGTTCTGTGATTAGTAGTTAATATCCATCACATGCTTCCAGATGGAGCTGGATTTAATACACAGAGGCGTAGATCACTGACAAGCTACGCAATATCGCGTTTATAATCACCGATTAACCGCCTTCGTGATGGAGATTTGCTACTGTAACAGATGTATGCCAGTAAGGGCTGTGTGTAAACCTCGCTCCCCTGACCTCAAAAAGAGGCGCTCTAGCGACTGACGCCTTTGGTGTTCCATGTTAGAGCGCCCGCCTCCCGCGCCGGAATCCCGGGTTCGAGACCCGCTCGGAGCAAGAACGAGTTAGGATGGTGTGGACCCGGGGGGGTTTACATTAATAATTACAGAACCGGCTTTACTGACGAGATGCACATAACATTTGCAATGGGATTTATCGTGCGACCGTAGTACCGGTGACGAGGAGCTTCAGGAGTCATCAGTGAACTGTGGTCAGATGAGATGTTGTCGGGCCATATGTCAGTAATTTATTATACCACCATTGACAATAATGGATTTATGCGAAGATTGTTTTAAGTTAAATTAAACATTGGATAAAGTCGAATAAATGTTAAAATTGATATATCTCATTTATAGGCATACTGTAATGTTGAATGGCTATAATCAATGGTCAATTTCCTAGAGACATAAGTATTGGTATCAGTGATGCTCGACTAAACAAATATGTTACATAAAATACATATACTGTCTTTATGTTGTTTGTTTATTAATTTGAAGATTGCATGTGAAATTAGTGGTATGTAAAAGTATATTTAATAACTTTAATGTGTAATATAATATTAATGGTAATATTAATTGCGATTCATTTCAGAAAAAAATTGTGATCAATTTGTTAACGTTTTTTAATCGATTGACAGCACTACTTTCTTTTGCTGTCTTTCAAGCACTGGTATTTCCTTCAGGAAATGCAAAAGTAGTTTACTTTGTGCTCAATTCACCTCCTTAAAAACTTCATTCAGCCGCACACTAATTTGATAATTTGGACACCATGGAAACAACCTTTTGGGAAGAGTAGCGCGCCCACCCCTCCCGTGGTAGGGTCATTACTAAACGCAGGCTTTGGAGTCTCAGGGGAAGACACAGAAGAAAGCAAAACCTCTCTGATCTATAATGGTGGGGAATTAAACCTCAGAAGTAAAAGCACTTTCTCACCAAGCTTTCTCCTCTACACTTAAATCAATGACTTTCAGGAGAGACGAAGCGCTGAAATTCTGCTTATCGCTGATTGGACTTTGATTCATATGCTGCTTTGCCTGGTGGTTTGGCTGGCTCTTAGGAGCTCCTTTCATCAGAGATGATCCACGAATTAGGAGCCACTGGTCTCCAGGGGAGTCTGCGATGTGTTTACACATTATATTGTGATACATTTTGTTTTAGCTCTATCGCCCAACCCTACTTGCTATGCAATTGCTGAGTCATTTTGAGTGGTCCTTGGCATGTTGCTATACAGTTATTATGGTGTTCTGGGCGGTTTCTGGGGTATTCTGGCTCCTTTGCCTCATTCAAAAAAAGCTCACGGCCTTATCTATTGCTGTAACTCTAATATGAATAAGTTGACTGTCATTGGGTCTTACTTGACCTAATTCCGTGCACCAAGACATACAGGCTCGTATCGGCAGTTTCATAACATCTCTTCTGAACTCCCTGTGTCTCCAATATTGTGTCTCTTCATGTCTTTATTTCTTTCCTGTCAGATCCAACAGGCAGCTGAGCGGCCTGAGAGGAATTTTGTGGATACGCGGCAGTTAAAGGTCTGCGCGACCTGTTTTGACCTCTCTGTCAGTCTGTTACGAGTCCTGGAGATGACCATCACACTAGTACCAGAAATATTCCTGGACTGGACCCGCCCTTCCGCCGAGTTGCTGCTACGGCGATTGGCTCAGGTGAGCTTGATTGACAGCTGGAAATGTGTTCTGAAAATGTTGTTCTAAGAACTTTCAGAACTTGCCAGTGCAAAGTGAATACAATGAAATGTATTTTATGCTCACCATTAACCTTTTTCTAAAGCGGTTTCATGCAGAGCGCTGAGTTAATGATCCTGTTTGAAGCAATTTGCTATTAAACATTTCTGTTTATTTTCTCAGACTCTTGCAGTGCAGCTCTCAGACTTTTTCGAAACCTAAATTATTAACAACACTGACAAAATGTATGAACCTGCCTCAGAGGGTCATAACATGAAAAAATGTATTTCATCTTTTGAAATAAGAGGATAGTGTAGTATGTAGACATTTTACTATACTAATCTATTGTCGGTGCAGACAATATATCAGAACCTTCCTCTACAGTCCTGCGTTATATTATTTTGTTCAATTGCATTTACATTACATTTTACATTTATGCATTTGACAGACGCTTTTATCCAAAGTGACTTACAGTGTTATTCAGGCTACACATTTTGATTTTGATTTGATTTTTGTTTGATTTTGACACAAGTGTGTTCCCTGGGAATTGAACCCACAACATTTTGTTGTGCTAATGCAATGCTCTACCACTGAGCTACAGGAACACATGACCCATTGTTATTATTATTCGTTTTTGTTTGTTTAATAAATTAAAGCTGCAGTTGTTGTTTTTATTTAGGACAATTTTTGCATTGTACCTGATTTGCATTTACTCTTTTATCAAATTGGATCCTTCAGAAATAGCCATCGTGTGAAAAACAAGACCATCAATTGACGCAATTTGTTCTTTGTGAATCACACAAAAACAAATTGAATAGGAGAATATAGCCAATTTAAAGCATAAAGTATTACAATTCAGCAGCGAAAATAATCTGTATTGGATGGAAGATAATGGTTGGGGTTTATTGATCCATGAATGAAGTCATTTTTTCAAACCATAAAAGTTCTTACAAGGGTGATTGGTGGGAGGGCAGTCATTATTAGAAAAAAGGATGAAAGCTATTTGATGCTTTTCACCTATATAGGTATTTTTTTTAAACAAGTGTTTGTTTATGGATAATGTATGTGGTGCTTTCTACAAATAGAGTACTCTTTAGTCTCCTATTACTTAATACCATTCAATGCATAAATCTCAACTTATTCATTTATTTATGCATGTATTCTTTTTTTTGACATTGACTGAAAAAATAAACAAGAACATAAATAATCTTGTTCTGTTTTCTTAATTTGACTGTACTTGTATCAAAAATAAATAATATTTCATTTATAGGAAATATACAATTATCAATAACTAAAATGTAATGTCAGCAGCCAAATTAACTAGATATTTTGACTATTGACCGACAGCTGTTTTTATAGTGAAAGTGACATACAGCCAAGTATGGTGACCCATACTCTGAATACTTGCTCTGCATTTTACACATCCAAAGTGCACAAACACAGCAGTGAACAAACACACACCTGGAGCAGTGGGCGGCCATGTATGCTGCGGCGCCCGGGGAGCAGTTGGGGGTTCAGTGCCTTGCTCAAGGGCACCTCAGTCATGGTATTGGAAAGAGAGCTGTACATTCACTCCCTCCACCTACAATCCCTGCAGGCCCAGGACTCGAACTCGCAACCTTTGGATTATCAGTCCAACTCTCTAACCATTAGGCCACAACTTCCCAATTAGGTTAAATTTGTAGTTTTTGCAACTCTGTTATCCATTCTGGCATTATTTCCCCCCTCCCCTAAATTTAATTCAATATAGTAATTTAATATCTTAATGTAAAAAAGACAAGCGATGTAGGTATGTGAAATACATTTAATATTGTTTGTTTTGTTTTGATGTGTATATAGCGTTGGGCGATATGGTCTAAGATTTTTTTCTTTTTTTTTCCCCTTCTGGGATTTTATCTGAATTTCCCACTTGGGGTGAAAGTGCAATCAGAAACAAGCCAAAAAGACAAGATGGAAGGCACTGCCATTGTAAACAGTGAAAATCATAAACGATGCTGGCTCAACATCATGCTGAGGGCTGAACATCATGGGGGGAGGGCTGAGCCCATTCGGAACTAGAGGGGAGATGTTAAAGAGAAAAACTATTTTTATTCAAACAAGTTGATGTAAACTACACATTCGAGTTAATCGATAAAATCGATTTATCGCCCAGCCCTATGTATATGTAATGTTTACTACTCAGAAATTATGAAATCACAAAAATCAGGGTTTTAATCTGTATTTAGTCATGTCCAAAAGTTGGTAACGGGGATTAAAAAAAAAAAAAAGAATATAAATGTAATAAAGACAAGTGATATAGTTTTGTAAAATATTGTTATGACCGTTCAGTTTAGGCACAATCTGCAGTTTTATCAATCCTGTTACCCATTCTTATGTAGCATTTTTATTTTAGTTTGATTTAGTATTTGTTTTTATTTTGAAATATACTTTAATCTTACTGCAAATAAATAATGAAATCACAAAAATAAGGGTTTTAAACTGTATTCGTTAATGTCCAAAATTTGAAAATAAATGTGCAAGCCATATACAAATAGAACTCATATAATATTTAATTACTTTTATTAACTGTCCTTACGTCCTGAGGTTAATTATCATTTAACATTTTGCTATTTTCAGAAGGTTATGTACCTACTTTTTCATCTTCAGATGCTATTTTGCACTCTATTCATGGAAAGTGCCATGCAAATGAGGAGCGGATAGGTTACTGCATGTTTTCAAGGCCTCAATTACGGAGGAGAATGCTTTGAAAATGTGTTCTCTGGTGGGTTTTTCTCACAGCACTTACGTGGGCTCTATTCCCAGTGGAGCATCCATTCACCTGTGGCTTGTAATCATGCTTTAACTGAAACACACCTGTGAGCACAGCAGGACTCCACACATCCTTGAGGACCAGAACCTCCATCTCATGCATTGCATTACATTTTGTCCTGTCCCTGAAGGATTTATTCTATCTTTGAATGCAATTATGTGTGATGCTCTATTGTAAATGGCAATAATTGGCACCTGAGCTTGTTACCTCTGCATTAAATTATTGGGTGCATGATGCTGAGTCCAAGTGGCATGCTAAAGCAGTGAAGGGAATAATTATTGCGGTCTGGTCACTTTAATTTATGACCAGATGTGTTTGATTTGCTCACTGAAATCATTTCAGACTGGAGCAGGTAAAATCTGTTCATGTTAAAAGAAAATCTCACCCCGCCCCCTTAAAAAAAGAAAATATTTTTTCATATATACTTACCCTCATGTTGTACCCATACCCAAACATCTTTTTACATACGGGTTCATCTCAAAAATATTTGAATATGGTGAAAAAGTTCATTTTTTCTTGTAACTTATTTAAAAAAGTGAAACTTTCATATATTTTAGATTCATTACATGTAAAGTAAAACACTTCAAACGTTTTTTTTAATGTTGATGATTAGATCTTACAGCTAATGAAGTCTAAAATCTGTATCTCAAAATATTAGAATATTTACATTTAAGTTTCAATAAATGACCATCCATACAGTATAAATTGTGGGTCTCTCTTGTTCTTTGAACAACAATAATGGGGAACATTGCTGACTTGGCAATGGTCCAGAAGACAATCATTGACACCCTCCACAAAGAGAGTAAGTCACAGAGTGTCATTACTGAAAGGGGGGGGGGGCTGTTCAAGGAGTGCTGTATCAAAGCATATTAAATGCAAAGTTGGCTGGAAGGAAGACATTGGGAAGGAGAATGTGCACAAGCAACAGGGATGACCGCAAGCTTGAGAATACTGTCAAGCAAAGCCGATTCAAACACTTGGGAGAGCTTCACAAGGAGTGAACTGAAGCTGGAGTCTGCATCAAGAGTCACCACACTCAGACATCTTCAGAAAAAGGGCTACCAAGCCACTTCTGAAACAGAAACATCGCCAGAAGCATCTTACCTGGGCTAAGGAGAAAAAATAACTGGACTGTTGCTCTTTCTGAAGTCCACAGTCAACGCAGCCATCTACCAGGACATTTTAGAGCACTTCATGCTTCCTTCTGCTCACAAGCTTTATGGAGATGCTGATTTAATTTTCCAGCAGGACTTGGCACCTGCCCACACTGCTAAAGGTACCAAAAGCTGGTTCAATGACCATGGTGTTACTGTGCTTGATTGGCCAGCAAACTCGCCTGACCTGAAGCCCAAAGAGAATCTATGGGGTATTGTCAAGAGGAAGATGAGAGACACCAGACCCAACAATGCAGATGACCTGAAGGCCGCTATCAAAGTAACCTGGTCTTCATTACACCTGAGCAGTGCCACAGGCTGATTGTCTCCATGCCACGCCGCATTGATGCAGTAATTCATGCAAAAGGAGGCCCAACCAAGTATTGAGTGCATAGAAATGAATATACTTTTCAGAAGCCTGACATTTCTGTTTAAAATAACCTTTTTTTATTGATCTTATGTAATATTCAAATTTTCACTAGAGTCACTAAATTTTGGGTTTTCATTATCTGTAATCATCAACATTTCAAGAAATAAAGGCTTGAAATATTTCACTCTATTTGTAATGAATCTATATAATATATGGATTTCACTTTCTGAAATGAGTGACAAAAAAAAAGTATTGACCCATTTCATGATATCTACATTTTTCTGAGCAAGCAAGGTTTGCAATATTGTGCTTTGCAAAAAATAAATAATAATAATTGTTTGTTATATAATGTTACATTTTTTTTCCATTGCATTTCTTTGTTTCTTTTTCTTTGGAGTTTGTTTTTATTTTTGTGTTTTGTAATGTAGTATTATGTTTTTGTTTTATGTTGTATGTTTAGTTTTTACTTTTTTTATAATTTTTTTTTATTTGCTTTGCTTTGTGTTTTCTTCTTTTGCTTGTTTGTAATGTGTTTTGGGGTTGTCTTTGTTTAGTTTTTGCTTTGCTTTCCTTTGTTTTATATTCTTGTTTTTGCCTTGTTTTGTATTTGTTTTGCTTGGCTTTGCTTTGATTTGGTTTCGTTTGTTTGTAATATAATGCTATATATATTTATTTTTGGATTGTTGTTTCTGCCTTGTTTTTTAACATTCCGATTAAGTAGGATAACATTCTCGTCTCTGGTTTACGTGTGTTTTTTATTTTATTTTATTATTTTTTGATACTAAGTTCAGGTTTGACATTTGTTTTTTATTGTATTTCTGCAGCTCCTGAACCAGGTGTTAAATCGAGTCACGGCAGAAAGAAACCTTTTTGACAGGGTGGTCAACTTGCGCCTCCCAGGTAATTCTCATCAATTCCCTTCTTATGCAAACATATTTTTGAATGCAAATTGAAGCATTGAACATGAATTGCATGCGTAAGTACACACTTGAGGATGCACTTGAATGCGATTATATTTCTGAAACGCTTAGTGTGCTGTGCTGAATTTAAACCTCTCAGGTATTTCGGTTCGTCCTTGATCGCGTCCCCCGTTAGCTGAAATATGGTTTGTTGTAACCTAACATTGGACTTTTCACATGTTCCTTTTATAGAACCTTGTTTAAAGTCCCAGAACAAATAAAAAGTAATATGATTTTGATTTTGCAACGTTCTTGACATCACCTCTGAAACCCTTTCCGAAGTTTGGGAAGTCACTCAGGGAATGATATGAGAAGAATAGGTCAAGAGATTACACGGCGAGTTAGTATGAAAACGTAATCCAATTCAGGAGGATACTGAGATTGTCATCAGGCCAATATTTCAGCCTTGACATTGCAGAATGATAGATTTATAATGAATAAGTTTGAGTCATGTTGTTAGCCTGAACTTCACCCCTAGAAAGGCACAAAGAAAAGCCTGACTTCCAATGCTTTTTAAAGTTGTTATTAGGTGGCATATTGTGACCCGGGTCTTTTTGGTCTCAGATTCTGTGACCTTCAATTCCACTCAAGTGCTGTTTAGTGGATTTAGAAGATTTAGTTTATTCACCATTGATGAGTTTTCCAGCCGTATTCATTTGTTATATTTTTGGGGGGTATCTGATAAATACTCAGAATTCTGTAAAATTCGGAGAAAGTTGGTTATGAAAGCATTATGGTGTCCTTGAAATAAAAAGTCAAACGAAGCAGCATTAGCAAAACTTTGTTTGTTTCCAGCAAGAATACTGCTTGAACTCAATTGACCTGTGCTTCAGAAAACTGCTTTGCGTAAAGAAAATTATTTACATCTGAAATCACTTTAAATAGGCATTTTTGGCAAGTAAATTTCTTTCTAACTAAATGACGTCATACAGACCCTTATTTTACTTAAAAGCATGTATTATATTTTGTTCGTAGGCCTGGAGAGTGTTGATCACTACCCCATCCTAGTGGCTGTTACAGGGATATTGGTGCGCATTCTGGTCGACTCCGATAAACAAGGGTGAGTTTATGGCTTTGCATTTCATTATTTTCCCCTGTATATAATGGGATTTTCACATGTATGCGTGTTGCCGGGTTGAATTACTGACGTAAACTGAGAAAATGTGCATTAAGTTAATATACGGTCACTCCTCCCAGCCCTGCATCGTAGTTTCACACAAACCAAGTTTCTTTTTTATTTAATTCTGTCTGGATTCAGTCAGTTGGACTCCACGACTTGTGTTTCTGGTTCAAGAGGCGTTTTCTTTTAAAGAGCACATTTGTTCTCAGGAAATGGGCACACGGCGGAAGTTTGTGTTTGTTTGCATGAGTGCCGTGTGACTTTGGTCTGAGCTCCAGGAGCAATCGACAGTTAATTGCATGCTCTGCTGCCTGAGGGGAGTCTGACAGCCCTGGCGTCCCTGTTGTGTGTCTGTGGGCCGAAAAGAGGGTCAGAGCAACAGGATTCAGGACAGAACCTGTCCCGTGGAGAGCTGAAATCTAATAACGTGCTCCTGTTGAAATAAATAAGACTTCTGAGAGAGCAAAGAAAGGACAAACGGGGTCTCCAATTCATCACCATCAAGGCTCTCAGGAAGGTTTTTTTTTGGGGGGGGGGGGGGGTTGGGTTGTTTCGACTATAAACTCTATCTTTGTGACAATTTTGTTCTTAGTCTATAGCATTTTTTCAAGATACTTTCGAACAAAATGTACACCACCATACAAAAGTATCTAAATTATTACTTTTAATCAGCAAAGCCACATTAAATTGGTCAAACGTGGCAGAAAAAATACTAATAATGTTAATAATGTTACACAATATTACAACTTCTTTTAATATTACATGTTCTTTTAAAACATATTTTTGTATATATAGAGATAAATGTGCAACTAAACTCTGTCATGAAAAAAAAAAATATATATATATTATATTAGGGCTGTCAAACGATTAAAATATTTAATCGTGATTAATCGCATGATTGTCATGAGTTAACACGCAATTAATCGCAATTAATCACACATTTTTATTTGTTCTAAATGTACCTTAAATTAATACTTTTCAAGTTTTTAATACTCTAATCAACATGGGCATGGACAAATATGAATGCTTTATGCAAATGTATGTTTATTATTATTAAAACCATAGTCACCTTAGAGCATGAAGAGTAGACGTGTTTCAAAGGTCATAGATGTTTTTCATATAACTTGTTCATGTCTATTAGATACATGAAAAACAAACAAAACAGGTTCCTATGACTCCTCTTTCTTTGCACTGAGCAATTTACTGATACAATTTACTGATTTACTGACAGCTGGTAGGCCCCTTTAGGGTCCCTGAAGGTGTGAAAATGAACTCGGCAAAGTATATAGAGTTTCTGACTGACCACTTTCTTCGATGGTACAAAAAGAAGAACCGTGCCTTCCGCAGCAAAATCATCTTCATGCATGAAAATGCACCATCTCACGCTGCAAAGGATACCTCTGTGTCATTGGCTGCTATGGGCATAAAATGAGAGAAACTCATGGTGTGGCCACCATCCTTCCCTGACCTCAACCCTATTGAGAACCTTTGGAAAGATCTATGAGGGTGGGAGGCAGTTAACATCAAAACAGCAGCTCTGGGAGGCTTTTCTGACATCCTGCAAAGAAATTCAAGCAGAAACTCTCCAAAAACTCACAAGTTCAATGGATGCAAGAATTGTGAAGTTTATATCAAAGAAGGGGTCCTATGTTAACATGTAAATTGCTCTGTTAGGATGTTAGGATATACCCTAACGGTTGATGACTTGAAAATTAAACTGACTGTCATTTGCATCGATTAATTAGGAAAATCAGAGAAAGATATCAGTTGCATAATAATTTGGAATGCAGTGGAGTTATGTAACGTCGCAATGTTGGAGATATTTCTTATATCGTTGGTTTTAAACCATGAAGGCGACCCAATGGATAAACGCAAGATTTATGCTGGTGAACATCTTAATCTCAGTCATTTCACTATAAGCAGAAAGTGAAAGTAAAAACGGAATGACGGAGTAATAAAACAGCTTTCGGCATCTGATGTCGCTTATTCTCTCAGAGACGATGAGAGACGAATCTATTTCAACATGCTGATAACGGTTTAGCCTATGGCTGTTTTCATTTATTTCCTTTATATTTCTCTTGTGGCCCGTACATACTAAAAAAAATAACAACATATTTTGTGTTAAACTAGTTGTATTTGAAAGTCGGTGCTTGAAATAAAAGCTTTTTATTTCATTGATTTTTATTCATGACTGCAGTGTTAATATTTTAATTATAGGACTAAAATTAATTGTAGGTAGCCTATAGCCTAATAGGCCTGTTTTAAAAAAAATATATATTGAGGAGTAAATATATAATCTTATCCTCGCAGTGCGTCAGTTATGTGGTAATTATTGCGGGGCAACTTAATTGTACTTTTTAAATTTAATAATAAAAGGGACTTCACAATAATAATAGGCCAGGCCGGGATTGGCTAATCGGGAGCACCGGGAGGATTCCCGGTGGTCCGGTCAGTTTTTTTGGCCGAGAGGGCCGGTGTTGTCATGCCACTGGGTTGAAATATGTATGTTGTTCCTAGACTGCCTGTATAGCATCCCCACTCTTTTTATTTATTATCTTCTCGCAGCCCATTTTATTATTTTAACCAGACCATATCAATAACAAATTCACAATTCATTTTTGGCACAAGTCATTGTTTTATTGTGAACGTAGCCATTTGAGGGAGACTTTAAGACCAAGCAGAATCCTCTGCGGGACTCGCACTGATGGAAATTCACTTTCATTATCCGCTTTTTGATCTTGCCAAATCAGTTAGGGCGAATGCAAACAGTTTATTGATCATGAGCCCAACATCCAGCAAGGCAGGAAGACATTGTCTACCTGAGGGAAGAGAAGACGTCTTTCATTGTAAATAATGCTGTTAATTAGAGAGAGAAAAATACATAAAAAAAGAAAATCCTAGCGTATTCTTAAACTTGGACCTCATTATTGAAGTACAAATCCAAGCACCAGAAGCAGGCCATACTTTCTAAGTTTTCATTCATTTAATTTTCTTTTTTTTTTTTTTTCAAAGGCTATATGATATTTTAGTTCAAAATTTTAAGTGCCATTGTTTAAGAAAAATGCTTGATTGACTGATGTTTCATACACCTTCAGTTGTTACGCTTTCAAATGTCATGCCATTTGTCATTTCACAGTATTTTCACTAAATTACTACTACAATTCACTCAAACATTTACAATCAGGTGACTCTACAACTAGATCCTTTAAAATACATCTAAAATCATCTAGTGGTACCAATTCTTTTAAGCATAACTTTTCTTGTAATTGATTCCAATCAAATGGAGCAGCATACCTGAATGCCTGTTTACCCATATTAGTACGGACTTTAGGGATGCTTAAGAGATAATAGTCCTGTGAGCGAAGCCCATAATTCTTTATACCTTTTTGAAATATGTTCTGCTGTAAATATGAGGGAAGCAAACCTAAAATGACTTTATATATAAATAAGTACCAATGCTTAAGTCTACGGGATGACAACGCCGGCCATCCAACCCGAGAGTACAATAAACAATGAAGAGTAAGGACATATGAATTTGTGATGAATCTTAATGCTCCATGATAAACTGAATCCAAAGCCTGTAAACAATGCTTAGGTTCCTGCATATATATGATATCACAGTAATCCAACACTGACAAGAATGTAGCTGCTACCAATCTCTTCCTTGCTGCAAGAGAAAGACAACACTTAACTCTAAAAAAGGCCCAGTTTCGACTTAAATTTTCTCACAAGATACTGAATATGAGGCCCAAAAGAAAGAGAGTCATCAATTAAAAACCCCAGGTGTTTATGCTTAGATACTACTTCAATCTCCAAACCCTGAAGAGTAGTAATTGAGCATGAGTTTGAATGTGCAGATTTTTTCTTTCTAAACATCATGCGTTTAGATTTCTCTGCGTTTAGAACAAGTTTAAAATCGCTCAGTGTATGCTGAACTGCATCGAAATCAGATTGAAGATGACTCACAGCTTGTTTGAGTGTCGATGCAGAAGAGTAAATCACCATGTCATAAGCATATACGTGAAAACGTCTCGGTTACTTGCGTAACCCCCGTTCCCTGAAGGAGGGAACGGAGACGTAACGTCAGAGTGACTGACTAATGGGATCTCGCCGGAGAGCCCAATCACCTTCGAGTGTTAACAAAACAAGCCAATGACAGTTGGCGTGCGTGTTTCGCCACGCGCACTCCGCCCCGCGGTCCGGGTATAAAAGGAGAGCGCGTGCAAACGCACAACAGTTTTTCGCTGAGGAGCCAAGACTGTGTGCCCCGGCCGTACAGCGGTGGTACAGCAACTATGGCGACGGGACGTTACGTCTCCGTTCCCTCCTTCAGGGAACGGGGGTTACGCAAGTAACCGAGACGTTCCCTATCAGTCAGTCACGTTCGACGTAACGTCAGAGTGACTGACTAATGGGATCCCTTGGAAAACGCCACTATTGCTGACCCCCTCCAGTGCTCTGCAGAAGCCGGCAAGTTCCCCCCACACCAGTTGGGATGGAAGATAGGACAGGGTTTAGGCAGAGATGACCGCCACTGCTGTTCCGCTCAGTGGGTAGAATAACACTGGGAAAGCGTACCCCAAGTAGGGGGAAACGCTACGGAGCCACATCCCGCATAAGGAGGTATCATGTGGAGATTACACATATGGACTGGCTAAGGGCAGTACTACATACGGGAGTCTCTGAGGTAGACTCAGCCTGTCTGGGGTGAGATAGCTACACAGCAGAGAGGGCAGAAGGTTTCTGCCAGGGAAGACATGGGCTCAACGTGGGGGGGAACCGTACCGTGGAAGAATACACATGTGGGATCACCCAAGGGGAATCACTACACACGGGCACCTAGCCCAGCACAAGGGTTGACCTTGGGCAACGTACGAGTACTGGACCTGGCGTCTGGTGCCTCCGCCACACCTGACTGCAGAGGGTGCGGGAGGAACTTGAACAGGGTTCGCCGTGGGGAACTGAACTGAGAAGCAACAAGGCGCACATATCCGGTCCGTAGAGGGGAATGGCGCAGCAAGCGTGATTGACACCGAGCGGGTTCCAGTGTTACTGGCCATCTGAGACAAGTACACGGGAGGACACTGGCTCTATACGGAGATTGTAAAACCTCGCAAACGTATTAGGTGTCGCCCAGCTGGCAGCTTTACACATGTCTGCTATCGAGGCGCCTCGCGCCAAGGCCCAAGAGGAAGCAACGCCTCTCGTAGAGTGTGCTCTCACACCAAGGGGGCACGGTAAGCGCCGGGCCTGATAGGCCAAGACTATAGTCTTTGTTTGGAGACAGCTCTTCCCTTCTGCTGTCCTCCGAAGCAGACAAAGAGCTGGTCTGAGGTCCTGAAGCTCTGCGTGCGGTCCACATAGATGCGCAAGGCACGGACGGGACGGAGCAGAGCAATGGTTGGGTCTGCCTTCTCCCGGGGCAGCGCTTGCAAGTTCACCACCTGATCCCTGAAGGGCGTGGTGGGAACTTTGGGCACATATCCATGCCGGGGTCTCAGGACAACGTGAGAGTTACCTGGCCCGAATTCTAGGCACGAATCGTCGACCGAAAATGCTTGCAGGTCCCCTACCCTCTTGACCGTGGCCAATGCAGCAAGGAGCACTGTCTTCAGTGACAGAAACTTAAGCTCTACTGACTGCAGAGGCTCAAAGGGGGCCCCCCTCAAGGCCGACAGGACCGAGGGGAGATCCCAAGAGGGTACCAGATGAGGGCGCGGAGGATTTAGCCTCCTTGCCCCTCTGAGGAACCTGATGACCAGGTCGTGTTTCCCCAGAGACTTACCCTCTACTGCATCGTGATGTGCGGCAATAGCGGCGACATACACTTTGAGGGTGGAGGGAGACAGCCTTCGCTCCAACCCATCCTGCAGGAAAGAAAGCACGACTGCGATCGGGCATCTACGGGGGTCCTCCCGGCGGGGAGAACACCAATCGACGAACAGGTTCCACTTCAGCCTGTACGCTTGTCTTGTAGACAGGGCCCTGGCAGAAGTGATAGTTTCTACTACCGCTGGAGGTAGGCCACTTAGAACCTCCGCGTCCCGTCCAGGGACCATACGTGGAGATTCCACAAGTCTGGGCGCGGGTGCCAGAGGGTGCCCCCTCTCTGTCTGAGAAAGGAGATCCCTCCTCAGAGGAATTTGCCAAGGAGGGGCTGTCGCGAGGAGCATCAGTTCTGGGAACCACGTCCGATTGGGCCAGTAAGGCGCCACCAAGAGGACTTGCTCCTCGTCCTCCCTGACCTTGCACAGGGTCTGTGCGAGAAGGCTCACTGGGGGAAACGCATATTTGCGTAGGCCCCGAGGCCAGCTGCATGCCAGTGCATCTGCACCGAGGGTCCCCTCGGACAGGGAGAAAAACAGCTGGCAGTGAGACGTGTCCGGGGAGGCAAATAGGTCTACCTGAGCGTCCCCGAAGCATCTCCAAATCAGCTGGATTACCTCGGGGTGGAGTCGCCATTCTCCCGGAAGGGCGGGCTGACGTGAGAGCTCGTCGGCTGCACGATTGAGCTTGTCTGGGACATGAACGGCACGAAGCGACCTCAGATGCTTCTGACTCCAAAGGAGGAGATGGCGGGCGAGTTGCGACATGCGACGGGAGCGTAGACCGCCTTGGTGGTTGATGTACGCAACGGTCGCAGTGTTGTCCGAACGGACCATTATATGCTTCTCGTGTAGCAGCGTTATGAAGCGGCGCAGAGCAAGCCATACTGCCAGCAACTCGAGGCAATTGATATGACACTGCAGCTGGGGCCCTGTCCAGAGCCCCGCGGCTGCATGCCCGTGGCACATGGCCCCCCAGCCCGTGGTAGAGGCGTCTATTGAAACAACAGCATGCCTGGACACTTGCTCTAAGGGAACTCCTGCCCGAAGAAAAGCAAGGTCCGACCATGGGCTGAAGGTGCGGCGGCAGGACGGGGTGAGTGAGACCCGGTACGTGCCGTGGCGCCATGCCCATCTCGGGACTCGGTCGTGAAGCCAACGCTGAAGCGGTCTCATATGAAGCAATCCGAGCGGCGTGATAGCGGCTGAGGATGCCATATGCCCCAGGAGCCTCTGAAAATGTTTCAGTGGAACCGCCCTCTTGCGCTGGAGAGACTCCAGGCATCTCAGCATTGACCGCGCACGCTCCTCTGAGAGACATGCTGTGAGGTTGACCGAGTCCAACTCCATGCCGAGAAAAGAGATCCTCTGCATAGGGGAGAGTTTGCTCTTTTCCCGGTTGACCTGAAGCCCCAATCGGCTGAGGTGACTGAGCACCATATCCCTGTGTTCGCACAACAGTGCTTGAGACTGGGCCAGAATGAGCCAGTCGTCGAGGTAGTTGAGGATACGAATGGCTGCTTCCCTTAATGGTGCAAGGGCTGCTTCTACGAGGCGACAGGGATAGCCCGAAGGGGAGGGCCTTGTACTGGTATGCCCGCCCCTCGAACGCAAAGCGGAGAAACGGTCTGTGTCGAGGGAGGATCGAGACATGGAAGTAGGCGTCAGGTAGATTGCTGCAAACCAATCAAAGGGACGGACGCATTGAAAGATGCGTCTCTGCGTCAACATCCTGAACGGGAGCTTGTGAAGGGCCCGGTTCAGAACGCGCAGGTCCAGGATTGGTCGTAACCCACCGTCTTTCTTGGGTACGATGAAGTAGGGGCTGTAGAACCCTGACTTCATCTCGGCTGGAGGGACCGGCTCTATCGCGTCCTTCGCCAGTAGGACCGCGACTTCTGCACGCAAGACAGGGGCATCCTTGCTCAACACTGAGGTGAACCGAATGCCCCTGAATTTGGGGGGACGCCGGGCGAACTAAATCGCGTAGCCGAGTCTGATAGTCCTCAGGAGCCAGCGAGACGGCCTGGGGAGCTCTAGCCAGGCCCCCAGGGACCGTACAAGCGGGACCAGGGGAGTTACTGACATACCCACGGTGGGGCAGCGAAGTGGAGCACAGGGGCCCGACTCGAAAGGCAGTGCGTCTCGAAGTGGGGTCTGAGTGTGTGGTGTGACACTGACCTGGCTCCATAGTTGGGCAGGGGATGCGGGAGAAGGCGTCGCGTCCTCGGACCGGACCCTGCTGCCCACTGGCGAAGAGAGAGGGGGATGGGAGTGTGGAGACGAGGTCTCGTACACTGCCATCCTCGCCCTCTTTGGACCCGGAGGAAAAGGAAACTGCTCTTTTATTGAAGTTTTGGGTACCCGGGGGTCAGAACAAAAAGGAAACGAAAGATTCTCTACCCGGCCCTCCTCCGGGGGAAGGAGTGGTGCGGTCACCATCTGGCGCTTCACGGGCTTGGCAGGGGCGGAGGCGGGTTGCGCCGGTCTCCTGCGGCCAGCTCCACGCTGCGGCCGTAGTGAAGGCTGCTGTTGTGGCCGAGCTGGAGCGGAGGTGGAGGCAGCAGGAGGGCGCCCTCGGCGACGATTAGACGGAGGGGCTGCAGCCGGCGGTGGGGTGGAGACAGCAGCGGACCACCGGGGCAGGATGTGACAAATCGCCTCCGTCTGCTTCTGTGCGGCGGAGAACTCTTGGGCAAAATCCTCCACCGCTTCGCCGAATAGGCTGGCCTGAGAGATCGGGGATTCCAGGAAGCGGTGCTTGTCGGACTCCCTCATATCCGTCAAGGTCAGCCACAGGTGGCGCTCCTGGACCACTAATGTGGACATCGTCTGACCCAGGGCCCGCGCCGTGACTTTCGTCGCCCTTAGTGCGAGGTCCGTCGCTGTGCGCAGTTCCTGCAACACCCCTGGGTCAGCATCACCCTCGTGCAACTGCTTCAACGCCTTGGCCTGGTGGACCTGCAGGAGGGCCATGGCGTGCAGGGCGGAAGCGGCCTGTCCAGCAGCACCGTAAGCCTTGGCCGTTAGAGCGGACAAGAACTTACAGGCCCTGGACGGAAGGCGTGGATTACCCCTCCAGGCGGCAGCGCCTTGCGGGCAGAGCTGCATGGCAATGGCGCGCTCGACTGGGGGGACCTCCACCTACCCTTGGGACGGAGGAGGTACTAGGCCTGTTTCGGGCAGAAAAAGGTGCCTTCCAAGACCTAGTCACCTCCTCATGCACTTCCGGGAAGAAAGGAACCGGAGGTGGTTGCCGACGTTTGGCCTGCGCCCCCAGGAACCAATCATCCAGCCTTGAGCGCTCGGGAGAAGGCGGAGGCCTATAGTGCAGCCCGATGCTCTCAGCGGCCCGGGAAAGCATAGCGGTCAGTTTTGGATCTGACTCGGGCAACGCTACTCTTCCTGACGGAGGCAGCGCAGGCGAATCGTCCTCTCCAGAACCTAGCTCATCCCCCGATGCAGCGATCGATATCCCGTCATCTGCTGGGGCACCTAATGAGATGCTGGGCCCCGCCCTGTCCGAGGACCCTGCATACTCATCCGGGAACCCCAGACGGTGCGATGTGCTCGAGGAGTGAGAGGCCCGCGGAGACGTACTCGATGGGGAAGCTCTCACTGTGATCCTCAAATCACCCTGGCCCTGAGCCGAAGTAGTCCTCCGGCCAGAGGAACTAGAACGGGGCAGGGCAAGGGGGATACCCCCACGTCTAGCGAGGAGGTATCTGGAGCGCAACATCGCCATGGTCATGTTCCCGCAGTGAGAACATGACTCATCCACAAGCGCTGCCTCAGCGTACCGAAAGCCCAAGCACGAGGGGCAGCGATCGTGGCCATCAGATGAAGCCAGGAAACGACCACATCCAGAAACATACGAGCGGGAAGCCATCTTTAAAAAGACGCCCGTCGCTCGTGGAGCTCTTTTAGATTGCTCTGAAACTCTCTTTTAGGAGCGCTGAAGCGCCCAGGGGAGGTAGCAGCGTGACCGCTGAAAGAATGCAGCACTGGACAGCAACCTCCGCTGACGCGCCGTAACACCAACGCTGTGAGTCTTGTCTTGCAGACACTCTGGAGACTTGCAATGGCTCGGTTCCGAAGCGAAAAGCTGTTGTGCGTTTGCACGCGCTCTCCTTTTATACCCGCACCGAGTTGGAGTGCGCGTGGCGAAACACGCACGCCAACTGTCATTGGCTTGTTTTGTTAACACTCGAAGGTGATTGGGCTCTCCGGCGAGATCCCATTAGTCAGTCACTCTGACGTTACGTCGAACGTGACTGACTGATCGGGAACTTGAATATGCAAGGTTATTTCCAATATTATTAATATATAAAATAAATAATAATGGCTCAAGGACCGATCCCTGTGGTACGTCGATCTTTACATTCAGAGTGCTATAAGTGAGTCCCTCTATATTTATACTTTGAGATCTATCCGATAGGTAATTAACAAACCACCCAACAGTATTTACTAATGAACCTACACCAAGTAGCCTCTGCTTCAAAATTTCATGATCTACAAAATCAAAAGCCTTAGATAAATCAATAAAAAGAGCAGCACCATGGTTTTATATATCTAATGAAACCATTAAATAATTTAATACTTTTATAATTGCTGTTGATGTAATATGTTTTTTCCTAAAAGTGGATTGGAACTCTGATAAGGCGTTTTTAGAAGATAGAAACTCTTTTAATTGATCATTCACAAGTGATTCCAAAACCTTTGATTAAAATAGACAATTTTGAAATAGGCATATAATTATACAATACAGTTGGATCAACCCCTTTAATTAATGGCCGAACATAAGAAGTTTTCCAGATAGAAGGAATTTAATTTGTAGATAAAAAAGATGAAAAATATAGGTTAGTGGTGGCACATAGGTTTTATAGTACAGTACAACTATTTGGAGCATCCCTTGTTCTGTCCTTCATTTTATTAAAGAATAAACGCTTTTTTATTAAAGAATAAAAGCTAAAGAATCACAATTGTCCCTTTTTTTTCCATTTCTGAAGTTAATTGCCAATGACGATGTCAATATCTTATGACTTACCCTGACAGCAGCACCTTGCTAAAAAATACAAGCAAAAAAAATGAGATATGAGAGGTAAAAGTGGATTATAAGAAAGTCAAAGGCGGCATTGAAAAGGCCTTGACCCCAGCCTCAGTCCATTCCTTGTGAGGTTCACCCAAATTCTTGAATCGATTTTGCTTGACAATCCTCATAAGGCTGCGGTTCTCTCGGTTGATTGAGCATCTTTTTCTTCCACTCAACTTTCTGTTAACATGCTTGGATACAGCACTCTGTGAACAGCCAGCTTCTTTGGTAATTAATGTGTGTGGCTTTCCCTCCTTGTGAAGGGTGTCAATGATTGTCTTCTGGACAACTGTCAGATCAGCAGTCTTCCCCATGATTGTGTAGCCTAGTGAACCAAACTGAGAGACCATTTTGAAGGCTCAGGATACCTTTGCAGGTGTTTTGAGTTGATTAGCTGATTGGCATGTCAACATATTCTAATTTGTTGAGATAGTGAATTGGTGGGTTTTTGTTAAATGTGAGCCAAAATCATCACAATTAAAAGAGCCAAAGACTTAAACTACTTCAGTCTGTGTGCATTGACTTTATTTAAAACACGAGTTTCACAATTTGAGTTGAATTACTGAAATAAATGAACTTTTCCATGGCATTCCAATTAATTGAGATGCACCTGTATATGTATATATATATATATATATATATACATATACAGGTGCATCTCAATATATATATATATATATATATATATATGCTTGATTATTATGTAATGTAATTACTTTTTTTGTATTTTGTCAATTATATCCCTCCTTAATTTTATTTGTTAGTGAATTATGTAATATGAATCTTAACAGATCTTCAGGATATACTGAGCTGCTTTGCAGTTTTTCTGTTATTGCCCACAGCAACTGCACCAATTACCCAGAATGCTGTGGTGCTCTCTTATCTTCTCAAGATGGCCTAGCTTCTCTTTCCACATGCTGCGATAGGACCTGACCTTTCTCTTTGAATGTCACCAGGCTTCTTCTACTTGTTTTATAAGGTCTTATAAGGTCTTTTTGTAAGGTCGCGCTAATCCTGTACATGCTCTGGACACAGACATTGAGTTTTCAGGTCACTTCTGTTTACAGGTGAACACGAGAGATTGTTTCTTGAGAAGATGACCTTTACGCACTTGAAAAAACTGCTACACCTTAGGTAAAAGCTAAGGCGAAATACAACCCTCCTCGCTGCTTTCTGTAAGCATTTAGAAGTGTGCTGCATGTCTGTTGGTTTTCATTTTACTTGTTCGCGACTCGCTAATGGTTTGTTCTGTCTTGAAAGCCAGACAGTTCCTTGATAATCCAGTTTGTTGGTAGATATCATATGTTCAGATATATAGCATAACGCTTAGCTTCGTTTTATGGCCTTGCAACTTCGCTTTTAGTTTGATTTATGCAAGAAAACTAGGTTTGGAAACAGTTGTGACAAATGAATGAGGAATTTTAATGAATGAGTCAAAACACTTTAATCAGTTTAATGACTCGCTTGTTGGGTTTTTTGATGAATTCACTGAACTGCCTTTCATTTTAAATTAATTCATTTAAAAAAAGAAAATGTAACCAAAAAACATTTTTGTTTGATGTTTTTACAGTATGTCATTTATTGTTTATTATTATTATTTAGATCAATTATTGTCGGAATTAAAGACTATTAAGTAAAATTACTTACCTTGCCCATCTTTTGTTTTTTTGCTTTCTCTCTGTATTGTTTTGTTTGTTTGTATTTGTTACTTTTTCTTCATCTTTTTGTCTTGTTTTGTTTTGTTTTTGTTGTATTGTTTTGTTGCATTTTGTTTGTTTTGTTTGAATTAAGGATTGAATAATAATAATAATCCTTACCTTTCCCATTCCTTGCGTTGTTGTTGTTGTTGTGTTTATTTTGTTGCTTTGTTTTATTGATGTCTTTTTTTTCTGTTTTGTTTTTTTCACAAAAAAGTTCACAAAAGCTGCATGTATAATAGTTACTAAAGAATAAAATGTTATTTGTAATTGTTTTAGATTGAATATCATGGATTTTTTTTAAACCCAAATAGCTGAAGGGTAGAAGATCTTCTCTGAAACACCTCTGCTATCATCAGATGGTAAATGGGGAGCAAACTGAACTGCTGCTAAATTTGGCCTATTATATCCGGCACAAATTCTCTAATGAGAAAATAATTTGTGTGACACCTGGCACCTTTCCTTTTCCTGACTTTCTACAGAAATCTACACTTGCTCGGGGTGTGGAGCTGTTGTCATGGTACTTTATTCTATCCTATTGAAACATTCAACTTAAAAAATGTGGACTGAGCTAATTTAGTTCATTTGTATGCATGTCTTGCATTTTTTGATATGCGAGTGTGCAATTTGTAGGGGTTTTAATTTGTATTTATTTATTTCTTTTGGTCCACAAATTTGATTTCAAGCATAGAAAATCAAGCTTGAAATTAAAAGCAACCATTTGGAATGACTTAATGTTACTTGTCCCTGAACATTATGCAATATATTTAGTGTGGAGTTCTCTGCAGCTTGAAACGCATTAGCATTTGCACTGTTTGATTCACGAACTAAAAGCTTTACTTTTATATTTTGTATTTCTTCATGGTCCCATCTCTCTAAAGATCTGTTAATGCCAGAGGAGAACTTTTTATTGGTTGTGTCACTTTTTAGATGTTGACATTAGTACTCTTCAGTGAAGCAATAAGCCACATGAGGCTGTGCATTTTTAGTGCAGACCTGCCAATATGTACGCATTTTGCGTAACGATACGCATTTTGACCTTAAAGTACGCTGGTACGATTTTTCACTCTGAATTACGCTAAACCCTGGTTATGCCTCTGTTCACATGCAGTACTCAAATAAAGCAACAGAAAAAGAGGAAGAGTTTGACCATTCAGAGCATTTTTTTCAGTTTTGCCTTTAAATCATTTCCGTGCGTTTAATTTCTCTCCAAACTGGCTGTGTGTCCGTGAGTCTACGTGCTCCTCCCGTTTATAATGTGCATTTGAAAAAGCAGCACACGCAAAACATCTTCCCTAATGATAAGCGTTTGTAAACCTGCTGTCCCAACAAAAGAGTACATTATAACATACTATACAGCATCAGTCGAATGTTAGAAATAACTTACTTTGGTGATCTTTTGTGACTTCTTATTACAGAACACAGAAATATATATCCGCTACTGTAATAAAGGTTATGTCGATTAGCGATGGATTATAAATATACTTAATTATTATGAAAATACCTGAGGTGGTTTTAAGAACACAGACACACTTGGTCAAATTGTCACAGTCGAGTGTTTATTCGCTTAATATTTAATAATTCAAAGGCAAATCGATTCTATTCATTTATTCAGGTACAGCGATAGCTGGATGCTTTTGTCCATAATAATAGGATTTCTGAAGCGCCATCAATTCTTTTGCTTGTTTATGCATATTATTTGAGTTTTCTGCATTAGGGCGCCCTCTGGCTTCCAGTATGAATGAACACATTAAAATTGTGTATGGCCAGTCCATAAAATGATACACCTCTCCCATGTTTTTCAGCAGCATTTTGTTTTTTAAATCCTTTATTTTTTTTACAGTCCCCCACCCCCCGTTTTTGGTTCTCAAAAATATGTTCCGAGGTTGTCCGGTCTGTTAGTGGTTTTATTATGTGTACAAGCCTCTCTGTAATATCTATTATGATATTTTACTAGCTGATAAATTAGCTGATGCTCTTACACAATAAGACAAATCTAGTGTTCCTTTGGGAGTGAATGTCATCAGATTGATTAGTATAATTAAATATTTCACTTATATTATTAATAATGGATGTTGTTTTGATCGCAATTTTCTGCTAGACACTCTCAATTTAACATCAGTGTAATGTAGGGACCATTAAATGCATGTCTGTATGGGAAATGGGAAACACGTCTTAGATCTTGTGAATAACAGTGCCAGCTTTGGCACAGTCCAGCCTTGATGCTCCCAAAATGAGCCTTTACAATGAGGTCAGTTCTCTTAGCAACTGAGATCCTTAATTCATGTCCCATTATCTTTTCACATCTCCTGTCAACATCCCCAGACTGCCTGCAATTCTCCACAGGAACCAAAGAGCTTTGTGGGACCGCTGCCAAGTTCCTCGGGTGTGGTTGATATGGCCATCCTTTAGCCATCGTTTAGTGTACAAACCACATTGAGCCTCACCAACAAACAAACCTATATGACTTATAGGTGTATTGGAAAATGTATTTTGTGCATACACTGAAAGTAAATGGACTCCAACATTTGACCTCCTGAGTGGTTCAAAGTTGTTCTCCAGTTCTGCTCATAATCTTGAGTTAAAAAGCGAAAAAAAATTATGGTCGATGATGACATTTCTTTCTTGTTCATGGAAAGGAATTGTGCTAATGAGCTCCTTATTGTATCCTGTCCTTTAGAGGTCACTTAAAACTGTTCCCCTGAGGTCATAAAACATCCCAGGCAGTGAGGGCACTTAACTTAAAGAGTAAGGGGTGTTACCTTGGTTTCGACCTTGGTCTTTGGGATAAATGTCCACCGAAGGTCCATTAAGACCCTTCTTAATAATCTCCCCAATGTGAATTACTTTTCTGAGATCATCTTCTGTCCACCTCCATGTAGCATAATGGTGATTAACTGTTGCAGTATTGTTCAGAGATGGAGGTCAGTGGAAGTTCTTCAACAAGGGCTAAACTGCTACCATTTTCTAAAAGTTGTATGGCTGTACCATAGTAACATTATGATAAGATGATACAACCATGGTAAATATTGATGTTTTTGGTGTCATGTGTAGCACTGCACATGTTTTTTAAAACTACATTTTAATTTGCATACAAAAACATGAGACGCTAACTTTGAAATGGAAAGAATCAAGCTCTCGAGAAGCGTTTGTTTTTACACACACAGGAAAAAAAATCTACTATGCTAGATGGTAGTAAAAGCAACAGATATAATGTTTTTATTTTAAAAGTAGATGCCATGAACACTGTATCATGTATGAAGCCTTTAATTTGTAATTGTGCAATTTGGACCTGTAATACTTTAAATGCCATATATAAACTTAGAATTACGAGATATAAATTTTGAAATCGGATTTTTTTTTGCAAATCTGTTTACATTATCATAATTCCTTTTTTTTTATCCACAACTCTCACAATTAGGACTTTTCTTCGAATTCCTGGTTTATATCTCATGATATCTTGCGTTATCATGGTTAACAGTTTAGCAATTTTTTATTATTTGTTTTACTTTGCAATTCAGAATTGTGAAATAAATTCATAATAACAAGAACATAGTCTGAATTGTTAGGTAAATAGTCATAATTAAATACTTTTCAGGGCTCGACAATAATGACTGCTCGAAGGCCCGGGGCCAGCGCGAAGGACGCTTGGGACAGTAGACGGATTTGTCACTTACCTGATCGGGCCACTGCAGCGTTGTCATGAAATTGTATCATTTGCATGCATTTTTAAGCCTTTTTAATTAAAAAATTCAAACGATTGAAAAGCATTTGGGCGCGAAAGACAACTCATTTCACTTGCGCTGTGTTCTGTTTTCTTTGTGAACAGCGCGCGCACAGACACACGCGAGCACGCCTAAATGGGCAAATACATATAAAAGTATGTCAAAATACCAATCTAAGTAACTTTAACAATGATTAATCTATATTGAATTTATACACTCATTAAATGCTCATCACTGGCACCTACTGGCGTTTTCATTT
The DNA here is from genome assembly GCA_003573665.1 of Oxygymnocypris stewartii. Lineage (NCBI taxonomy): Eukaryota > Metazoa > Chordata > Actinopteri > Cypriniformes > Cyprinidae > Oxygymnocypris > Oxygymnocypris stewartii. The sequence goes on along the minus strand of QVTF01019827.1, from coordinate 2,432,566 downwards.
CGTTTACAAGTATCATTTGCATCATCGTTTCTTGTTTGTATATACACAATTTTTTTTTTTAAACAATCTCACAACAATATTCAATGCAGTTGTATTTTTTCAGTGTAAATTATTTAATTTGATAACGTATAGATAACAATAATCACATTATTATAATTTAATTGATAGATTAAATGTAAGAATTTTAAATGAAAGATGAAGTATTAATGAGGTTAGGGGGGAAATGCCCTCTATACATTTAAAAAATGCCCTTGGATTAAATATAAAAAACATGCAGATGTATATGTCACAGCTGATAGAAAGCTGATGATTATTTTATATATATATATATATATATATATATATATATATATATAGTTTGTTCTCATTTACTGGCTGTCACTTGTCTTTAATAATGTAGTACCTAAAGTTAAATAGAGAATTGTAAAATTGTACTGATATCTAAAATATTGGTGTCATATAAGGTTATTTATTAAAATACAAAATAACATAGATCAAAAAGAATTATAACAGCAACTATATTATTTTTTTGTGGCAGGGACAGTGAAAATGTTGGCAGGGCAAGTCAAAATTTGTACCACTGGTACCACAGTAGAAAAACTACTACTGTACCACAGTAGAAAAAGTCCTTAGCATTGATCCCTGCTTTTTATCCTGTGGCAGAATAAATCTTCCTTTGTGATGTTCGAGACACAATAGGTCAAATATGTCTGTTTAACGCATGTTCACATTTTGTTCAAATACAATTCATTAGGAAGGCAGGGGAATGCAAAAACATGCTAAACGATTAGCCTGTTTAATACCACCGTGCTTGCATGTTAGCCCAAATTACTTACCCAAAGAACATCATGATACTACTGTGATATATATCCAAAACCCTTGGTATTAGCATGATACTAGCATTGTATTATCTCCCAAAAAAACACTTTGGTACCTTTTTTAGCATGAAGTCTTACACCATTAATCGAGCTACTAATATATTGAAATACCCATAAACTGATGCTAATGTTCAGCCTGAAAATAAAGCACATGACAGATAAAAAGGCATTAGCATCATTTCATATAGTATAGCCTTTGTGTGGTGACTGTGTTTGTTTTGACAGTCTCGCATTGAGCACGAATTTGTTAGCGACTCATTCATATGCGGGGCTTGATGAAGCGGAGCCAAAAGTGTGTCATTTTGCCACTTTTTAATTAGACCATTTCTCCCTTAGCCCACTGACAAAAGCTAAGAGAGGACAAAGCAAAGCCGCATTAACACTGGCGTCACCCTCCATTAACTGAAGTGTCAGACATATTCTTCTCTGCAGCTGGTGCTACAGAAGAAACAAAGCCAAAAAGGTTTTCCTTAGACGACGTTAGTTGTTTAGTTAGTTACTTAGGATGTTTGCTATTTGAGAAGAGAATGAACCAAATTACTATATTGATTTTCTTTTAACAAAGTTGATAGACTGCACAAAATGTTATGAGTATGTCAGGATTAATGATGCAACTAAATAATGGAAAAAAAGTCTGATAGCTAATGAATCAATGACTATATCTGTCTTTTATCGAAGTGTGATATACAGTACAGAATGTGATTATACTGTGGCAAACGAATAAAATCGTCTTAAATTTAATGAAACAAAAAGCTATATCAATCTTCGTTTAACAAAATGTGAAACACTGTACAGAATTTGATTGTATGTAAGGATTAGTGATGCAATGAAACTGCGACAAATAAAACAAATGTCTGACAATTAAATAAACAAAAGCTATATCAATTTTTGTTTAACAAAATGTGATGCACTGTACAGAATGTGACGTTTATGTCAGAATTCATGATGTAACCATGATGTAACGTAATTACGTCAAATAAAAAAAATGTCCGAAAACTATTGTAACAAATGGCTATATCTATATTGTTTTTCAAAGTGTGATACACTGTACAGAATGTGATGTGTATGTCTGGATTAGCGATGCAATAAAACGAAAAAAAAATGTCCGAAAGCTAATGAAACAAATGGCTATATTAACCTTATTTTAATAAAGTAAGATACACTGTACAGAATGTCATATTTATGTCGATGCGTATGTTGTATGTGTATGTTGACAAAATTACAACAATTGCAAATTTGTTCGAAAATGCAAAAAAAATATTTTTAGTTACAATATTAGCTACTGTACAACCGTTCATTGTCAAACATGTCAACAACGTGGAAGCATTTAATTGTGACCAAAAATTATGCCAGAGTAGCAAGATGTAAAATGTATTTTTGGTTTCAGTTTTTACGGTTAAATGGAAATTTCAGTTACGTTAAAAATAAATAAATCGGTGCATCACCAGTCAGTGTTCAGTCATGATACATGACAATATCATTTTTAATAGTTATTCAAATGGTTAACATTTAAACACAATCGCTTACCTGAAATATAGACTCAATATTGTGAGGAACGAGAAATTCGATAAACCAGTATGGGATTTTAATGTACTAGCCATTACTAAGTTAGCTTAGCTGCTAGTTTCTTTCTTTAAATTACTTACTATTATCTAGTAAATATAATGTCATTAAAGTTTTTAAAAGATGCAGATGACGGTGTTAGCGGTTAGCAAACATGCTACTATAGAAATAGCAATGACGTTACTTTAGGCGAGAAATGTTCCAATCGCAATTCCTGTTCTAACGTAATTTACTTTTAAAAAGTTGCAACCATAATATTTAAACCTCTTGGTAAAAGCAATCGAAAACGTCCATTAGCCATTTTGCTCATGTTTGCTAATTAATTAGCAAATGATGGCTTAAAAAATGATGGCTTTTTAGGTGAACATCACTTTAAGCTCAATTGTTAAGGTTCTCCTGGAGAGCTGTGGAGTTTGACCGGCGTAAAATACAACAGTGAACTGCAGCGTCAGTGTGATGCATTCATTCTGATAGCGCATACAAACGTCTCCCCAATCTCTTGTGGAAGAAAAAATCTATTTAGAGAATTTCCTTCCGTTATTGTTGGCTAAAAGGCATTTGATACAGCTTGCAGTGCTGTACTAATTAGATTGTGACACAGTGTAATTGGCTTTAGCAGCTTTAGGGGAAGGAATGGATTGTGAGGAGGAGGGGAACATTTCACCCTCACTGTCTTTTCAACACCCCGAGCAGGACGTGCTGATAACCTCCTGACCACTGATTCAGTCACTGCCGATTGTTCTCCCTGTCGAATGAATCACACTAACAGAAAGTACCATGGCATTTCTTTTACTTAGTCTCAGAGTTTTGGCATGCTATCATGGTAATACAATCCTTTTTAGACTTGTACCATAGTGTTATCTTGTTTCTGGATATGTCGTAATAAATAATGCTTTTTGGGTATGTTACAATGCTAAATTCATGCTTTTGGTACATGTACAGTGATTATAATTATTAATTATTTTAGTTGACCATGGTAATACAATGTTATTGTTTTTGTTTTTTCAATATGGTACCGTGGCAAATCCATGTTTTTTTTTTACATACAGTGATTAAACCACGATTATAATTTTTTTATGTACCATGATACAGTTTTTTAGACATGATACCATGGTAAATCGATGCTTTTATGAACATACAATAATTGTACCATGCCTTAAGGATTTACCATGATAAGACAATGATTTTAGACATTGCGCCATGGTAAATTCAGGCTCTGTGAACATGTTATACCATGTTTTTTAATATATATATATATATATACAATATACAATATAAGTTTTTGATTTTACCATGATAATACAATGTTTTTTGGACGTGGTACACGTACCATGGTAAACCCATGTTTTATAAACAGATACACGGATTATACCGTGCTTATTTGAAGTTACCATGGTAATACAATATTTTTGGGATTTACCATGATATTTTTTTGGGGGGGATTTACCATGATAAAACAGTGTTTGTAAACATAATACAACAGCAAACCCATGCTTTATGAAAATATGCAGTGGTTATACCATGTTTTTGGATTTATCATGGTAATACAATGTTTTTTGGATTTTATTTGGAGGGGGAGGGGGGTGGGGGTTATGATACCATGACAATGCAGCACGGTGTGCATCAGCAGATGTCCCTGTTTTAAATGTCATGTCTTTTTATTGTTGCAAATGCACATACATTTTTAAAACGTTTTAAAAGTTATTTTTTTGCTATATAATATATAAAAAACTAATATGCATACATCTTTTTAAAATATAAAATGCATATTTTTTTTAATGCTGGTATCTGTCAGCGATTCTGACGGTGTGTGCTGCGTTGTCACGGTAACATCCCAGCTGAGGATTATGAGGAAATTAGATCGCTCCCTTTGCCAAATGCATTTCAAACGACAAAATAATTGCATGCACGTGCCCTGTTCACTCCAAAGTCCCCACTCCAAGGGGATAGTGATGATCACTTCCATTTGGAACTTGCCCCGTGAACTGTACGGTTCGGTACGCATACCGTGCCGCCCCTGATGCTTAATGAACATACACAAATTATACCATGATATTTATGTTAAATTTTTATTAAAAAAAAAGATATATATGATAGATATATATATATTTGTTTATATAGGTCTATTATGTAAATGCCATGCTTACTATGCTAATCATTCAGGGCATTTGCATTAATTTATGCTGCTTTCATATTAATGCATTTTTATATTTTGTATGCATAATTTTAACAAAAGGAATAATAGCTTACTTGTTGAGTTAAAATACAGTTTTCAGGCAATTAATTGAAAATGAATTTGTCAACTACAAATACATTGCCACCATTTATAACCTAAAATATTATTAAATAACAGCGACTTCTGACTTCACTTTATTTCAGAATATCAGTCACAACACAAAGTCGGTCCTAATATTCCTGCTTTCAGAAGATCTTTTTCATTAAATCCTCAAAAGCCAGCTCATAATTCAAAGCAGCTTCAGATCTTAAAACAATCCCATCAGTTTGACGGGGCAGAGCTCTGAAGTTCTGCTGGGCTCGACCGATTCATCTGAAAAGCTTTTAACGTTGACTGTTCCAATCTAATCCTTCAGCATTGATTTCAAATGGACTCCTATATCACGCTTAATTTCAGACAGGACGTTGACAATTCTGCATATCTATCAAGTATGTCATCCATAAAGCCCTTTTTTTAATAAAAAAATTATTCCCGATTAAAATAAAATGTGATTATTTGCTCTGCTATACTTGAGGTGAGGAGTTTTAGCTTACTGTTTTGTGTTATTACATTCTGAAGCCTCTGACAGCAAGTCATAAAGTAGTTGTGATGGTTTAACTGAGGATTTGGGCCACATCATGATTCTTGACTGCCGCAGTTGTTAATTCTTACCGTGTTTAACGCAGTTTTCAGGATTGATCTCTGCTGTAGTGACAGTTCATCAGCATTGATTCTTCCTGCTGTCGCAAACACTCTTCTTTAGTGCCGGACGATTGTGCGACTTGAGACATCTGCAGCCACATCGACCCTTCTTATACACACCCTGCTTCACATTCAACCTCACACTCCGCTTCTGTATTTGAACATCTTCATTTACTATTCATTATTTTATTCATCTTATTATTAATGAATGCATTAAAACAACACGTATCGTTGAATTTGTATTTGTATATGTATATACAAATTTATATATACAATGTAATGTACTCAATATATAAATATATATATAAAAATAAATATTTTGAATATGCCAATTATTGCTCAGTTACGAATAATGGTTCTCATTATTAATGTCGAAAACAGTTTTTGCTATGTAATACTTTTGTGTAAACCATTACATATATTTTAGGACCCTTTTATAAACAGAAAGTTTATAAAAACAGCATTTATTTTAATCAAAAAACTTTTGCAACATTATACATGTTTTTACTATTATTGTTGATTTATTTAACATGCCATTGCAGAATATATTTTTTTGTTTTGTTGTTGTGTTGTGTTTTGTTGTTTTGTTGTTTTTTTGTTTTGTTATGTTGTGTTTTTTTGTTTTTTGTTTTTGTTGTTGCGTTTTGTTTTGTTGTGCTGTGTTTTGTTGTATTGTGCTTTGTTGTTTTTTGATGTGTTGTGTCTTAGTTTTTTGTTGTGCTATTTTGTTTTGTGTTTTTAGCTTTGTTGTTTTTTGTTGTGTTGTGCTTTGTTGTTTTATGTTGTGTTGTGTCTTGTTTTTTTGTTTTGTGTTTTTAGATTTGTTGTTTTTTGTTGTGTTGTTGTTTTGTTTAGTTGTGTTGTGCTTTGTTGTTTTTTGTTGTGTTTTGTTTTGTTGTTTTATTTTTATATTTTGCTGTCTTGGTTTTTTGTTGTTTTGTATTGTTTAGTTGTGTTTTTTTTGTTGTGTTGTGTCTTGATTTCTTTGTTGTGTTGTGTTTTTGTTTTGTTTTGGTGTCTTTTGTTGGGTTGGGTTTTGTTTTATTGTTTAGTTGTGTTGTTTTTTTGTTGTGTTTTTGTTTTGTTGTTTTTTGTTGTTTTGTTTTGTTGTATTGTGATTTGTTGTTTTGTGTTGTGTCTTGTTTTTTTGCTGTGCTATTTTGTTTTGTGTTTTAATTTTTTGTTGTGTTGTGTTTTGTCTAGTTGTGTTGTGCTTTGTTGTTTTTTGTTGTGTTGTGTCTTGTTTTTTTTGTTGTGTTGTTTTTTTGTTTTTGTGTTTTGTTGTATTGTGCTTTGTTGTGTTGTGTTGTGTTGTGTCTTGGTTTTTTGTTGTGCTATTTTGTTTTGTGTTTTTTTGTGTGTTTTGTTTAGTTGTGTTGTGTTTTGTTGTTTTTTGTTGTGTTGTGTCTTGGTTTTTTTGTTGTGGTGTTTTTTGTTGTTGTGTTTTGTTGTATTGTGCTTTGTTGTTTTGTGTTGTGTTGTGTCTTGTTTTTTTGTTGTGCTATTTTGTTTTGTGTTTTTAGTTTTGTTGGTTTTCGTTGTGTCATGTTTTGTTTAGTTGTGTTGTGTTTTGTTGTGTTGTGTCTTGTTTTTTTGTTGTGTTGTTGTGTTTTTTGTTTTGCTGTCTTGGTTTTGTTGTTTTGTTTTGTTTACTTTGTTGTGTTGTGTCTTGATTTTTTTGTGTGTGTTTTTGTTTTGTTTTGGTGTCTTTTGTTGGGTTGGATTTTGTTTTGTTGTGTTGTGTTTTGTTTTGTTGTGTTGTGTCTTGATTTTTTTTTGTATTGTGTTTATGTTTTGTTTTGTTGTTTAGTTGTGTTATGTTTTGTTGGGTTGTGTCTTGTTTTTGTTGTTGTGTTGTTGTTTAGTTGTGCTTTTTGTGTTGTGTCTTGTTTTTTTTGTTGTGTTGTGTTTTGTTTTGTTTGGTGGGGCATTACATTTTCCACAAAAAATATTAAGTAGCGAAAACTGTTTTCAGCATTGATAATAATAAATGTATTGATGCATATTATGCATAAAATAGCATATTACAATTACTTCTGAATTATCATGTGACACTAAAGACTGGAGTAATGATAATGAAAATACTGCTTTGATCAATTATAATTTACAATATATTGCAGTATAATCTGTTATTTTAAATGCACAAAATTCACCATTTTTGTATTTATTTTTAAATAAATAATAGCATTCTTTGTGAATTTAAAAGACTAAATAACTAACTTTGCATAAAGCTGTAGACTTTATTTTTTTATTCCAAACATCTGACTGGTAGTACAAATCAGAATAAATAAATACATACAAATAGATAAAAAATATGAAAAATAAATATAAAATATATTCAGAATAAAATAGGCCATTGTTGTTGAGCCTCTAACAGTTTCAAACTGACAAGTATTGAGTCAGACATCAAAGCGTTGACATGACAGTGCTGTATCTTCAGCCGTCGTATTAAGTGTGGGCACTGACTCTGGTTTAGGAATCCTTCAGGATAGTTTCAGTGCCTTTCACATCATTTGTACTTAAAGTTTTGCAGAATTGTTGCAGTGAAAGCAAGTGATGCATTGCAATGTGACAACTAGATGAGTGCATAATTTATGTTATTAGATATGTAAAGTTATGAAGAGTGGGGTTTCTAACCAGATCTTTACAGTGTGACACTGAAAATCGAAATTGACTGGTAAATATTGGTTGTACTGTTGTACTATAATTTTAATACTCTGTTTTGATTTTAGTTTTTTTTTTACAGTATATTATTATTATTACCATATTGAATGTGTCAAAATAGTGAGAATGTGGCCCTGGGTTATTTTAGTATCATTGGTATACTATTATACTTTTTATTCATATATTAAATGAGTTATATTGTCAGTTTTCATTTTATTTTTAAAAGTTTAGGAACAAGTCCCCCCTAATAATTAGAAATAGCCAAATATCCCCTGCAATATTTGAAATTATTGGACTGATCTGCTGTACTCCATTACGCAGCGCTTCTTGTTAGGATGACAAAAAAGCTTTAAAAGTAACATTTTCAGTCTGCTCTGCCTCAGCTGGCAAACAGACCTCGTCAAAGTCAAAATAATTGAACTGGCCAATCAAATCAAAGAAGGCGGGGTCTAGTGTTCACAGATGCTGAGCGCGCCGCGTCAGATTAATGACAGAGTGATGTAAGATGAAAACTGCTAATCATTTAATGTTAGTCAACTGTTTAAGGATTGAACTGTTAAATGACCGACGGTTATATTCAGTGAAGCAACTACTCAAATGTTTTTCTCAAAAAAGTCCATTTTGAGAGAGAGAGAGAAAGAGAGAGAGATGAAATAATTGATATTAATCAATAATTGATTATTTCCACAAACTGATCACCTCCATGCCACGCCAAATTGAGGCAGTAATTAAAGCAAAAGGAAAAAAACTTTTCCACAACATTCTAATTTATTGAGATGCACATGTACATCGGTCTCATTCATTATTGCTTTACACAGGAAATAAAGAAAGATTGATGTGGCATTTACAAACATAATTTTCCAACCAGAAGTTGTAAACATCATTGTCTTTCATTGAATTATCAGCATTGTTTTTGTTCCCTTGCTGACACACAGTGCGTGGGCAGTGTTTTCAGGAAAAGTCTGGTGAATTACGAATACATATTACTGTGAGACTGTGAAGTTGTATAGCTTATTGCAGTGAAAAGGAGGTTACGGCCCGAGGTGTGTTTGTCATCTTATCCGCAAAGATTATTGTGGAAATGCACAAGTGCTCCATATGTCAGGAGCAAGAGGCTGCTGTGTGACAGCTGGTCTGGATTGACACATCTTAAGAGAAGAAAAGAAAGACGAGAGAATCAGAATGGAGAGTGTAAAAACAGGGACAAGCAATCTATTCAGGATTTTCTCAATATCGTGCCTCTGACATTTGATATGTGCTGCAGAAAGCCCGAAGATGGGATTTTTCTTTGCGGATTTGTGCGATTATTAAAAGAATGCTTTACCTAAGAATGAAAATGTCATGACAACGAATGTCGAATCCATATAGCTTCCTTTATTGAATACAAAATATAACTTTAGGATAATGTTCATGCTCCTGTTTTCCAGCGAATGTGACTTTAGTTTGTATATAGAAAACCTTGCAGTAAATTGTTGTTAGATTAAAAATACAAATATAAATCACCTTATAACTCACAATATTAAAAAGCAGTAAAAAATAGTTGTAAAGAAGTGGTAAAAATGGCTTAATTTTAAATCATATTTACAATTGTAATCATATCTTTGTATGGAAGCCCGTTTCCGCCACTGAATACAAAAAAAACTACTTTTATCTCACAACTATGACATTTTTTCTCAGAACTGCGAGATATAAACTCGCAATTGCAAGAAAAAAAATACTTTATAAATCACAATTCTGACTTTATAACTCGTAATTCTGTGAAAAAAAGTCATAATTGTGAGATAAAAATACGCAATAACCTTTTTTTAGTTTTTTTATTCAGTGGCGGAAACGGGGCTTCCCATCATTGAACAGGATTTTTTTTTCAGGCCCCAAAAAATCTAACATTAATCTGCATTAATTTTCTTTGTATGGAAAAGAGTAGCTCATGCTTTCTACAGCATGTCTTATTCTGTGTTCCACAGATGAAAGAAAATCCTTTATTGCACATAGTTTTTCTTGTAAAAAAATGTAATACAATAATTACTTCCCTTTTTCTATATCTTCATCTTTCTCTTTACCTTTCTATCCTTCTCTTGCTAGCTTGTATTTATTTGAACAATGCCTGAGACTTGGTGTTAAGAGCACTTCCTCTGTCTGTTTGCCTCTTCTAGATTAATCGCTTCATGTATTCCCCAATTGTAAGTCGCTTTGGATAAAAGCATCTGCAAAATTTACTAAATGTAAATGCTTTAAAGTTCATCCCATGTCTCATTTATTACATTGGCATCTGTCTCACCAAGGACATTTCAACACAAAGCATCACATCTCTGTCGCTCCGTCATACATTTGCATGTGTATTTGTGCCCATCTGACCGGCTCTGGGAGGAACGACGGAGCCTTTCTCACTCGTCTGAAACCGTGTCGAGATGACCATCCTTTAAGGTGTGATGGTCAGTGTCCGTGTGAGCTTTTGCTTTCAAATTGTATCTCTTAAAAATAAAGGTTTTTCGCAGTGATGCCATAGAAGGACGAGTTTTGGTTCCTCAAATAATCTCTCTCTAAACAGTTCTTTCAAGAAGCATTTTTATATAAATGTTGTTCTATAAAGAACATTTTGTTTAATGGAAAGGTTCCATATATATATGAAAGATTCTTCATGGAACCATTAATGCCAGTAAAGAACCTTATCATATTCCCTTTATTCAACATCAAATAGCAAGACTGAGCCATTATAGCAAGACTGGTACAATTTTGGCCATTTATATCCATGATAGACCAAATATGATAACAGTGCACCATGATGCATTGATTTGAAACATTAGTTATTGTTGTTTTATGGAAAATATTGAGGAAGAACCGCAGGCTGGGCTTCTGCCAGAAAGAAAATGGTTGAATACATTTCTCTGGAATCCAAACCCTTTATTTGGCATGACGATTTTTACTCACTGTTCAATTCTGAACCTTGAATCACTCAACTCGCAGTTTACAGGCCTGTCAAAGCTGCAAGAACATGTCACCTTCTCACAAGCTCTGCAGTGACTCATGGACGCATGCAGGCGTGGAAGTGCAGAATATTAGCTTTGCTTTTCCCCTGTAATGCTTAAAAATAAGAAATCACGCCGCTGTGGGGTATTATTAGATGGGTTATGGTGATAATAAACGAGTGATTTTGTAATAGGCTGAGGTGGCAGTGTTCTGCAATGATTCGCTGCTCCGTGAGACTCCACGCCACAGGTGGTCGACGTTCCCCATCAGTAAATACTGGTTTAGTTCAGCCATTACAAAAGCAGCCAAATGGAGCTCTCGATTTGCTGAATTGCTCCCTAGTTGAAGCGTTTGCAGAGGGGAAAAGGGTTTTAATGTAATTTAAATTCTCGTCAATCCATTTCATGTAGTCCTTAATTTTAAAAGGGGGTGTATCATAAAAACAACCCCCCATAACAATCCTAATTTAGTTTTAAATGACTACACTGAAATTAGTATTTGGTCTAGGACTGGTTTTCCAATATATTGGTTATCAACTTATTACAAAATATAAACAGCCATCAGCTAGCGGCGGGCGATATGAGCTAACATTTTTAATGACGATATTTTCCACTTTCCAGACAATATCGATATCATATCACGATATGAGAAGAACAAATTGGAATCACTCAAAAATCAAGTTAGGACTTTTAAGAATTTGACTAATACTGAATAAACAGCCTATAAGCTAAGGCTAAATAGCAGTTCCAAACTAGTTTTTGTTAATACAATTGAGTTGGTTTGAGCCATCATAGTCTTTTAAACATACAAAATTACACAACGTTAAAATAACATGGTATTTTTGGGTTATGGAAACAACCGTTACCATGGTGAATATACAATACGAACATGAACTGTTAATAAAATGTGGAAACTACTCCTGAACAGAATGAATATCATACCTTCATGCAAATCCTGCCCAGTTAAATAACGCATGTGATTTATCGGTACTGTACTTTTATTTCATGCATGATTGTAGTTTCTGCGCTTTAGTGAAGTGATATACAGTAGAAGTCGGCACGGGACTGTTTTTTTTTTAGAATAGTTGCTTTGAATAAATTTCTACCCGACCGTTTCCGCTAAATTTTGATCTCGTTTCCAGAATCTGACATTTACATTTCCGCTACTAAAAGAAAGAGAGATAGGCTAGCAAATAAAAGTTTAGTCTGCACAAAATTCTATTTGTTATTTTATTCGTCTTGACAAAGAGTCTTGAATTTATTGACAGCAAAATGTTAAAGGAATCTTAAAACACAAAAGTTTACGCTAACATGTAGCCAACTACACAATAGGGAAAAGGTCTTAGAGAAAAAAAAAAAGTTGTACAAAAATAGCCTAGCTTTTTCGTCTTGTCAAAATTCTAAATACGTTTAACATCTTGCTATTAACACAGTAGGAAAAGTGTCGCAGAGAAAAATACATTAATATATTTGACACCTGTCATTTAAAAGATAGGCTAAGTAACAAAAGAAAAGTTGATTTTTCTTCAAGGACAGCGCATCCACACTTTGCTCCATCCTTATTCTGCTCTGTCACTCATCAACAACCACTGGTAGGATGGCGGCGAGTCTGCTCTGAGCATCGTTGCACATGCTGTGCACAGACCCCGCAAATAAAAGAAGCACTGGGTCATGCATGCAGAGTGTAGGCTGTATAGGTGCTCGATAAGAATAAAGCGCAGATATGCTGTTCTGAAAGGACGTCGGGAATGGGGTAATGTTAGCCAGCTCCCGTTCAAATTGCACCAGAGTTACCGAGCTCTATACAGCGCGGTGCCGTGTTCGTGTGTGCTACGAGCGTGATAACATCATGCAGGACAGGATAGTTTGTTTTTCTGAGGTGAGAGACTTTTTATTTCATAAGTTACGAAATAATTATAGATAGACTAATGACACTGACATTAAGCCTGTTAACATTTCATCTGACCACATGCTGAATGGGACAGCGCTTTTTTTAGGTACTCTTTACTTAAACTGCATCTGACCGAAGTGTCAATGGCTTCCATGCACGTCTTTTGAAATTAAAGTCTCGCATCAGAATGTTTTTTTTTTTTTTTTTTTTTTGTTGTTGATGTCCTTACTTTGGCCATACACTCCACGACCCATTTTTGGGTCAAAACCCACCAGTTGAGAAACACTGAACTAAAGTTTTATGAAGAGAGTTCGTTCAGATACTCATTCATATTAACCCCCTGCCCCCGATTCATTATTTATATTTTTCTTCCTATATTTCGAGCATTCTGACGGTGATCTTGCACTGCCTGCTACAGTATTTAATCTCTTTGTGTCCATGTTCTGCGTCTCTGACCTGTGTTAATGGCCATTTACAGACTTGGTAATATTACCACACAAATTACATTTTGGGAAATTATTGTAATCCAGTTTGTGTGCAGTTCTGATCATGTGTTTGGAGCAAAAACTATCTGGTTCTGATTTATGTCTGATCAAGCAGCTATTTTATTTATCTCTCTCTCTCTGATGAAGCATTAATGACCACGGGGGAGGGGGGGATCTTTCTCTGTCCATCCAATGAAATGCATGAATATGTACCGGTATCCACGGTTATAGCACAATCCATATCATGGCACAGCATAATACAGGTAGTCACGTTCAAACCGTATACCATATAGCGCCCACCCCTACCATCAGACAAAATTTCCATATTGACTTTTTTCTCAGAATTGTGAAATAAATTCTCAATTGCGAGTTATAAAGTCTGATTTTTTCACGCAATTCTAACTTTTCCCCTCAAAATTGTGAAATATAAGTTTAATGTTAAGTCAGAATGACAAGATTTAAATGTGCAATTCTGTGAAAAAAAATCATAAATGTTAGATATAAACTTGCAATTCTGATAAAAAGTCAGTATTGTGAGTTTATATCTGCCAATTCTGACTTTTTGTTTTGAATTGCGACTTTATTTCTAAGAATTGTTTAAATCTTGCGATTCAGGCTTTCTCAGAATTGTGAGTTAAAATCTCGCAATTTTCTTGCAGTTGCGAGTTTATATCACGCAATACTGAGTTTATATCGCACAGTTATGAGAAAAAGTCATAACTGCGAGGTGTAAACTTGCAATTGCGAGAAAAAAGTCAGAATTGTGAAATAAAAGTGGCAATTACCTTCAATAATTTTCTTAGTAATATGCTCTCCGAAACCTCATTTAAATGTTTTATTGCACCTGTTTTTGTTGTTGTTCAGTTCCTGATAATTCCACCCAGAATCATGTGCATCTGTGCCACCTTGTATTCTGCAGACTTCCTTTCTCACCCTTTCCCTGTGAAACTGAACTGACATACGCATGTTGCTAAGGTGTTTCTCTGTTTAAAACTCTTTGGCAGTCTCCTGTTGTGAATGAAATCTCAGCCTGCATCAGAAAGGTTTTTTCCAAGCTTCTGTTGTGCTGTTTGACTACAGCTCTGCTCCGTGAATCTTTGCAGCATCATTCATCAGATGTTTGTAATATTTTGTCTCTCACGAGAATTACTTTCCATTATGATATCAGTACTAATATGGTGAAAGTCTTTGCATATGATGTTTAATTGGTTGTCTACTCTGTACAGCGCTAATAGCTGTAAGTCATCATAAGCCTGCCTTTGACGGCTTCATCAAATACCAGCGGAGTGGCTAACTGCCGGCTCAGAGTGCTCATTAACAATGCCTGCTAATTAACTTAAGCGGACTCCAGGCTCGGACTTCATGTCTAAACATCCTGTTAGGTTTAGAGAGTGAAAAAGGATATCCTCGCACACACATCTTAATGGGGCAAGTCCTTAATGATAGCGTTATCGATACCCAGACCTAAACCAGATTAAATACTTAAGAAGAAAATAAATGAGAAAAGTACTACAAACACCGGCCAGTCCCTGTTTCGCTGTATTGCATTTTTTATTGCCGGTTTCAAATTCTTCTGCCGGTTTCTGTGAGAATCGTAATGGTTCATTTCATTGTATGTGTGTGTTTCAATAGTAATGTGCATTTGAGAAGGCTGACCTGCAAAGGTTGGTTTTACTTTGACCTGGTCCCTGATGCCCAGTACTTTCCACATTCTCCAGTGTGGTTTGATTTTCAATTTAAATGAATCTAAGCCAAGAACGTAATTCCATCGTATTGAAATCTGACATTTTTCATGTAAATATTAATTTTGATTCCAATGTATGTTTTTATATAAAATAGTTTTTTAATATTTGTAATACATTTTCCGAGCTTTAGAATCTACCAACATGACCTAGTCACAAACGATGTAGTGAGTTTTGCCATATCTTAATTTTATTTTTAGCTTTGTGATGAATAGGTTTCACATTGCTTTTTTAAACGCTGAAGTGAGAGAGACGTCATAAATTGTTAATGAATGCTGCCGGACCTTTACTCTAAAGCCATACTTTAGAGAGTCTGTCCTCTTTGACTATGCTAGCTTTCAAAGAGTGATTAGGAATTAGGACATTAAGAAATGTGACTCCTGATTTTATACGAAAGTCAATCCATAACGATTCCATTAAGCTTTCTTTCTTTCATCTTTATTTACTTCATCGTATTTTTTCTTTCTTTGTTTCTTTGTTTCTTTGTTTCTTTCTTTGTTTCTTTGTTTGTTTCTTTCTTTCTTTCTTTCTTTCTTTCTTTCTTTCTTTCTTTCTTTCTTTCTTTCTTTCTTTCTTTCTTTCTTTCTATCTTTCTATCATCTTTATTTATTTCATTGTAATCTTTCGTTCTTTCTTTCTTTCTTTCTTTCTTTCTTTCTTTCTTTCTTTCTTTCTTTCTTTCTTTCATCTTTATTTATTTCATCGTATACTTTCGTTCGTTCGTTCTTTCTTTCTTTCTTTTTTGACAATGGGAGTCAAGCAAGATTTTCAGTAAATAAGAGCTGAAATCGCAGCATATTATATGGTTTTAAAATACTTTAATAGTACACAAGTTGGATGGACCAAATTTAAGATATTTAGGGTATTTTTCCCCCTCTTTTTTAAAATTGTGTCGTATGCCAAATAGCAGCATAAACATTCTGCTAAACATCTCATTTTGTGTTCCATAGAATATGACTATGCTCTAATATGACTAAGCTATGACTAAGGTATGGTCAAATTCACCATCGTTTACCATTGCAAATTTTCACAGGCCAAATCTGTAATTGCAACATAGTATTTGCTATTTTGACCAACATAAGGCTGTTTGATGTGAAACTGCTTTGTCATTTAACAAATAAAACAAAAACAAATCACTAATTTAACCACATCTTCACTGTGCAACCAACAGAAAAAAAAGATGCGCAATGAAACAGCAATGTTTAAATTAGCTAGCTCTAAATTATGTATTATATAGTCGATGCTTGTTTTATAAATGGGGTTTAATTGGTATTTTAATGTATTTGATTATTTTTTATTTATAAACTTTCCTAAAAAAAAGCTAACAGAACGGGGGTACTCCAACAAAACTGCTTGTTTTCTTAAGGTAGAATTAATCACAGCTTTCCTTTCACCCTCGCAGTTACCAGAATGAAAGAACAACCGAAAAACAACCTCAGTGACGGATTCATCTCAGATGTAGATTACACCTAAATTTGTCCAGACAGTGTTTGTAGCAGGCCAATCTCGGCTCGAGTCTGGCATTAGTCTGGCATGCTTGCAAGGTTCATCAGAACTGTAAATATTCTTGATTGATGAGTGCTCTAAATTAGTTTGCTGGTAATCGAAGGACTGTTGTCACGCTGTGATGAAATACTTATGAAATGGATGGACCAGAACAGCAGGAAATGAAAGATGTTGTAAAGGAGGGTGATTTATCTGTTGTTCTTCACAGGGATCTGCTTTTCAAACCTTAAGCAAAGCAATCGGTTTCTGAATTTGTATATAATTAAATATCTTGAATGTAAAATACCTTAAACGTATTTGCATGGCAGAACGCAAAAATGCATTTTTTGTAAATTGTTTTTGATTATGATGATGGTTTGCCATTCATCATGATTGCTAAGGTTACACCTCAGACACAGTAGTTATATAAGAGATTTCATTCTCTCAAATTCATTTTTTCATTACGCTTCCAGTTCCGCTTGAAGCATCCAGGAATAGAGTCAAGCTAATCAATTACACATTCCTCATTTACATGTTCACATGCTGTTGGGCAAAACTGTTGGATTTGTCCTGCTGAGCTTTAATGGTGGAAATCTTGCAGAAAAGCCAGGAAATGAAAGCCGAGCTGATGTGACTGCATTATGGGAGACTAAAGCGGTGTGATTATTTTCAATGTAGTGCTGATTAAGGCCTTTCTGCAATAAATTGTCTGAAAGAAGTGAATTAAAAATAAAATATAAATTTTCATTTTATAACTAAGTGATGGACAGTTTGCACCAAGGGCAATGCGACTAACAGAAACAAAATTATAGTCTGTTTCCAACATGTGGCCAATGTGGACCAATACGTATCATATAGCAGCAATGATAAAGAGAAAATATTATGGAACCCTTTAATGCTCGAGGCTCAAACAAAAGCCTTTATAGGTCTTCCCTCACATATATCTGAAGCTCAGTATGGTGCACGAGGAAGAACATTTTTAGACCAGCATTACAGCTCAGATGTTGTGACAATAGGATTTCCCTTTACGCATTCACCTGCAATATAGAATGATGTCCTGGCTTGTGATTGATAAGTCCATACTGCGAATATGTGTGTTGTGTGTTTTAGTTTATATTGCATGCCTTTTTTACGCTACTTTACGTTTTATTATCACCGTTAACATAGATTCATCATAAATGTACGATTTTAGTCATGCACTGTGTTATTGGGTATCGTCTTGCAATCTTATTTTCCTAATAATGGACTATTTATATTACACATGAATGTACATGAAACTGATATCAAAAAAGCCCTCTTACAAACAAACCTTACAAACCTCTTACAAACAAACCTTTCAGTTAGCCTCAGTCTAATATGAGGTTTCTCGTGTGCTTTTTTTTTGTACTGTCACAGTTTTGAAATATTGTTCTTTGACCGTATTGATCCTCCTGTGTGATAAATAAAACACTAATAAGGTGGACCAAACACAGCTCAGAAACGAGCAGTGCTGCATAAAGCCCGCTGCATAAAGTCCCTTAACAGGAGCTTTATACAGCTTGAAAAGACACCTACCCAGTAGAACATGCATTCAGGGTGGTGATGATTATGGAATCTGGTATATTTGAGCATCTGGATATTGTAAGACATTCCAAGTCTTTGAAATGTTTTGCTTGTGTGCCAGTGTGGCAAATTATGTAGAGTTTTGGTCATGTGCATATTTACTTAGAAACGGGCTGTCCGATGCAGGTGATTAAGGAATGCATATTAGAAAATGTATTGTGTATATAAATTACCATAATATGGAACCTTTTAAAATGTATTAGCCATTAATCATTGGAGTTTTAGGGTAAGAAATACCTCAACAAATGGCGATAGTAAGCTTTGTGTCCAAATCCAGAAAATGCTGTTACAAAACATTAAAAAAGGCAAACATATTATTTATTCAAAATGGTTCGCTATATTAAAATATTATGAATATTACACATATCATTATAAAATGTTGTATACAAAAAAGTTTTGTGATATTACAATGTTATGACTATTAAAACGTGAATATTTTGCAGCAAACTACACTAAAATATTTAAAGGAATGTATGATTGACATTAATTTTATTTACTTATACAGTATTTACTCAGCCTCAATTTGTTTCAAACACGTGTGACTTTCTTTTTCTGCTAAACCTTGAAAAATATAGGTAACCTAACTGCTTTGTACCGTTGGTACCATTTCTCAAAATATCTTCATTTTTGTTCCACATAAGAAAGCCATACATATTTGGAATGAAGCGAGGGTGAGTAAATAATGGCAGAATTATTGTTTTAGGTTAATTATTCCTGTTAATAAAAAGTGGCACATCTTACCCCACACTTTTTGACACTAGAGCCTAGGTAGAAACTATACTTGCCTTGGATGTCAAAATGTGTGTCCATGCAGATATGGTTAGAATTGTGGCACAAAACAGTGAGGTTATGATGATGGTGGTTTTAGTGATAGCAGTACAGTATTGGATGGAACACACTCATTACTATGCAGTTATTCTGGGGAACATTGGCTTCGGCTCAAGGGTATGTATTATTGTAAAATCTCCATTTACCCGTACGTTTTAACTTGTGGGTCACAGCATATCTCCAGACCATCACACAAACTTGATTAATCAGAATCTCGTCCTTCTCTGGGCCTGAGGTTCCACAGATAAAAAGAGTATTAGTGTTTTGTGTTGCAACTTCATTGGTCAGTAAAATGTTTGCGTGCCATTGTCAACCAAACATGGACATTTTTGTATGCCATTGTCAAAAGCGGTCATGACATTCACAAACATTTAAGTTTGATCCCGGATATATCTCACAATTTCTGTCATGATCTAATTGGCAGCAGCTTTTGATGATGTTATGTTCTTACGTACAGTTGCACACACATTTAAATTTTACTGTGAAATAGAAAAGCAGGAATGCTAGGACAGACATTCTATAGTTTGAATGTTCACCTTTGTCATAAAGACTTTAATTAAAAATAAGAAGGCAGACATTTTACCTCTGGGGTCGAAGCAAAAGGATTTATTAAGAAGCTGACAAAGTAGGGATTTGTGGAAGGGGAGGGGCGGGTGGCAAGGGGAAACATGGAATGGGAGAGGGGAAAATTACTTTTTCACAGATTCAATTTCATTAAAATTCATCCATTTTAATTTATAACCCTACTAAGAATGAGATGTGACCTCTGTGTGATATCCACATTCATTCGGATAGGTTAGGAGCACCACTTTGCACAACTGCAAATTAATTTCTTGAAAACAACAATCTCCACTTTTACAGATGCATTTTCTCTTGCCCAAACCCTTACATTTGCAAAGTGGCCATGACCCCTTGAAAATGAATTACTGTTGCTAACTAGTCACCCAATTGCCAATCTGAAACATGGGGATACAAAGGACATCTAAAAACATTCTAGTTATATTCTAGTATATAAAAAACTAGAAATCCAGTATGCACTTGCCATTCTCCTTCATGTCATTCATGCTATTTCTAGAGTAGAGTAGGGTTTATGCAATATTCAGTGGGTTATAGGCTCTAGACAAGGCATTCATAGCTATGAATCTATCAAGGCTCAAGCAGTGGTAAAGGGAAAGCTTTTTACCCTTCTCAGCTTTTGTATTTTTAAATCAATTCCTTCCTCTCATACTGTCGTGGCTCAGTCAAGCCTTAAAGCTGATTCTTGGGAGCTCTTGGCTCCATCTTTTTGGATTTTTTGTTTTATATCTTTCTTGTCTCTTAATGTTTCTGATTTGTCCTGCTCCCTGCTTTGGGCTTGCGGAGCCCTCTCCCTGATCTGTCCTGAGTAGCTGTGCAGTTGCAGACTGACCTGTTGAAAGACCCACGTGCTCATTTGAGCAGGTCATTGGGATGGCAGTAAGCAGCCGCTATGGCACAATGGTGCTATCTGAGAAGACGGAAGTGACATAGTCAGCATCGCTCCGCGTAACTGCCAGCTTGGGATACTCAAGGGTCAGTGCTGCCCGCAGCTTCCCATTCTGTGCCTCCTTGATGGGTTCCAGAAAGACCACATGTTTGTTGCTACTGACCTTGCGGCCGGGACTCTCCGTGGTAGCAGGTTGCGTGGGTGTCAGGATAGACGACTGGGCACTGCATTCATTCGCAAGGTTTGGCATTGCTGGTGGATGCTGTTTGCGACACCAGCAGCGACAGGGTGTCAAGAAGAGGTACATAAGGACCAAAATCAGGCTGACAACGCAGCCCAGAAGGGTTGTAAAGCCAGTGTTAAAGGGCTCGTCCTCTTGACGGCGGAAATGCACGGTTACATTAACTTCAAGAGAATCATTGCTTGACTCTTGATGGTTTTGAACCATGCACAAGTACACCCCGGAGTCGTTTATTTGTAGTGCCAAGATTGCCAATGAACCATTTGAATACATTTGCAGTGTATTGTTACTAAAAGGAGGAGCAATGTATCCGTAACGTTGGGATACCCATGAATAGTTGAGATGCTTTCCCTTTAATGATGTTATACAATCTAACATCAATGTGTCTCCAGCGTATACCACCTTACTATCTTTCTTCACTGAAGGTTTTATTTTGCAATTCTCAAAGTATCGTACATGCTTGAGAAAATGCACCATGGCACGTTGCTCACCGTAAATCAAGCATGTATGCTCCTCCCAAAAATCTGTCACTGAGGTAAAACCTTTGTACTCCCATTGTTTAAACAGGCTGTACATGGAGCACTCACAAATTAGGCTATTGTTGTGCAGGAACAACGCATTCTGTATATTTTCCTTTAGAGCTTCAATATCTTTGACAGGAAGGTTGGGCATATGGTTCGAACTTAGATCCAGAGTCGTGAGATCGGTATGTTCTTGAATAGAAAAGAAAGGGAAATCTGTCAGTCTGTTATGGCTTAGGTAGGCTTTTTGGAGGTTACTCAAACCACTCAGGGCTTTGCTTTCTACCCTCACTATGTGGTTGTTGTAAAGGAGTAACTCCTTGATTCCTACTAACTCTTGAAAGTAGTGCTCCTCTATAATGTTCAGTTGATTGGAGGAAAGGTCCAGATGGCGTATGTTGCTTGTATTCCGGAAGGTTCCAGGAGCAAGTCTGCTCAGCTGATTGTGAGCTAACCGTATGGTGTCAAGATTGGGCAGACCAGCGAAGCTTTCCTCTTCAAGACGTTCTAAGCGGTTGTGATTGAAGTCCAGAGTCGCGGCCATTACGGGCAACTCTACCGGGACTTGGTCGAGGCCGAGGTTGGTGCAGCTCAGGATATCGGATGCAATCAGGCAGCCAGAAGGAAGATTGGCTCTGACTAGCTGCAGTAGAAAAGAGCTCAGCATTAGGGGTGCAGCCACTCCCTGAGCACACAGCATTGTGCCGTCAGGATGCTTTGCTTTGGAATCAGAGCAGCCAGAGTTTCACCAAGGTAGAGGTCCACTCTCTGTTTGAGTCAAAGATGTCGTCTTGGCTAGGTGTTGCTATTCTTAAAAATTGGATTGTAAGACAAGGAGAACAAGAACAATAGCATTGGTTATTTAATACAGTGGGTAACTTGCTCAATACTTATTTTCAGCCCACTGTCAGCCCAAGGCATGAGAGTGCATCAATGTGAGGACTATTATTGTTTAATAAATTTGCTTACAATTTACAAAATTCTAATCTTAGAAGTTGAAGACGATAAGATTATCTTTACCTTAAGGTTGCCAATAGTTATTCCAAATATCCCGCCTCATAAGTCTTGAATTTTGAATGCTGCCCCAGATTTTTTGCCCGTTCTCAAGTAGAGAGAGTTGGTCATTCAAGTGATGAAACGAAAATAAATTGTATTTGTCCCATCCTCAAGGCTGAGCCTTACCTTCTGCGCACCATCCTTTTAACAGTTGGTGATGTTTTGCAGTCCTGACATCTGAGATGGAACAGAAGAAGTCTTAAATCAAGAGTTAGCTCGCTGCCGCAGACTGGAGGATATTTTAGAGAAAGTCAGCATCCTGTCCAGTTCAGTTAGTATAATCTTGCCCTCAGCTGAACAGCAGGCACACAAATGTCACCTGAGCACTGGTCCTCAATAGCAGTCCACAATACAAACAATCTGATGTTTGTTTTAATCAGAAGATATAGACATGGCGCAGTTGTTTGTCAGTGTTGCTCCAGAACCAGAAGAAAATAGTCCTTACATTTTAGACATAACATTTTGTCTGCTCATTTTGTTCAAATGACAAAGGACATGTAGGGCTACTAACTCTCGGTGACTTTTGAGCTTCTAGTGTCCACGTGGCATCTGGAGAAACTGGTGAAAAATTTAAAGCACAAAGAAAGATCATGATCTTTTTGGTACCGCTATTAGATCCTGGTCTCTTATCAACGTTTTTCCTCCTCATTATCCATTGTTGTTTTTTTCTCTCCGATTTGCTCTCTGAATTTTACGGGTCGTCCTCCTTTTCCTCTCTGTCGCTCTCACGCAGAGATTGAGTGTGTACTACACTCCCTCTTCGTCTCACTCTCTCATCTCTATGCGCTCTATAAACAGACAGGCATGGAGTTTCGGAGGAGGGGCACTCTGGAGGGGGGTTCTTCTGAATACTGATTGGTTGAAGTCGGATATTATGAAAGGGAAGTGTTTGCCAGAGCCTCCCCTGGTGGTGCTGTTTTTTACCCATGCCTTGTGATCCTCCAATTATGCATTTGCCTTTATGATACCTGATACCTCTTACACAGGTTATGTTTACTCTATAGCTTTAATATCTCATTGACCTGTGTTAATGGGGATCTGAATAAGCTTTAATTGCTTGGATTAAAATTAATTAATTTGAAGTGATTTTATAGAGGATTTCTGCTTTGTGCATATGACGTTTATATAATTAATTAATTTTTGAAAGCTAGTTGTGATTAGCTAATAATTTAAAGGGAACGTCTCTAATTTATATCACTAGCAGTACTTTCCATTTGCTTTCCTGTTGCTTTTCCACTGTCCTGTAAAGTATAGCCAAAAATGAAAGTAAAATCACTGCAAACATAATCCATATGATTTGGCTATATACTTTTCCTATATCAGTGTTCTGAAGTCATGCATTTGGATCACAAATAGTCATCATGTTGTGGCAGGTTTGATGTCAGTGACACCAAAAGTGGTTGTTGCATGTCTCTTAACTGAACGCAATTCACAAAGTTCGAATATCCCGTTCATCGTGTATTCATTATGCTTGAGTGCACACTATAAACCTGACATTACTCATCCTCATGAATTAAAGATAGTGGGTGTATCTGTGTCCTTGAATTTGTTTTATTCTGGGCCTGTAGAATCTATTATGTATGAATAAACGTCTTTATCTTGCTTATAGCACATATTTTCTTTATGTCTGTGAATGTGTTATCGCCTGTGTAAGCTGTCTCTGCCCCTCGGTTATATTTGCACAGGCTTTGACTACTGTCAGCCTGCATTATCCTCTGAAACCACTGCTGTGGGCCACTGCCAAAGGTCTTCAAGTAGTCCTACATAAACAGACTCTCAAAATCATCTGGGTCCCTCTAATACACAACCCATTACTTCTCATAATCTTCGCCAGTTTCATATATATAACTGATTGTAGAGGGTCGACAGGTTTCTTGTCACTCTTCCTCAGGCAAAAGATTTCACGGAGTCTAAACTTCTCACTGTCAAAAGTCCCCCGCTATAACATTGTTCTGGAAAATTGGTTTCCTGGCTCTAAGCTTGCTCATTTTTCAAAAACAATACTCTGGAAGTGAAGGAAACATGCAGGAAGAGGAACCCAAAGGTTAATAGCCTACTCTCTCCTGTATATGTTTCCAGACAACCATCAATTTCAGCCGGAAGTTGTTTTGAACCTTTTGATAACTTTGACCCAAGAACCAGTGAAGCATCTAACTGCTTATTATGGCATCCCTGCTGACGTCTTCATCGCGCTCTCTTCAGCATGTCATATCCATCTGCTTCCAGAAACACCTTAGAAATCACTTTCAAACTGCTATGAGCACCATTAAGTTTTAGACGACCCCAGAGTGTTGCTCTTCCCATGATTGTTCTGAGGGTTGGCATGGTGATACCATTTATTGCCCTTTGACAGATAGTTCTTATTTTTTGAAGATAAGAGGTGATGACATATGACTCATGGGAAATTGAATGGCTTCTAACTTTTTGTTTGATGGAAGCTGCCCTCAGTGGTTGATAGATGCGGTACACAATGTTTTTGTGATGGTAAAAGACCTCAGGGGTCTGCTGATGTATTGAAGACAGACAGATATTTGGTTCTCAATGGCTGGGTAGTCGATCATTGAGGACAAACAAAGTAATGTGGCATGAATGTGCCCCAGAAAAGCTTTGTTTTGTAGGAAAAGAGAGTATTGCGGCTAAGAAGTTCCCACTTACAAGTTTTGAAATCCCAATTATGATTTGACACATGTTCATTCCGACAGGGCATTGTTCTGCTCTACTAGAATAACTTTCACACAGTTGTATGTATTGAAGAACCACATATTTCATCATGTATTTTAAGTACCTAGCACAATAGAGATAATGGCATGCTGTGGGATACCGATGGATTTAACCACCCTTCATTGTTTTCCACATAATTCTGTGGTAATTACACACATTGGCGCTTGTTCTTAAATCATAAGTCTTTTTCTAACAGTCTAAAGAATTGCGGAGAATAACTAGGTTGTTTTTCACCTCAAGTCAACCAGAACAAAACATCAAGAGGCCTCTTCGGACTTGGGAAATATCACTTCATCTGCACATCTCTTTTGATCTCTGGCAATTAGATGGGATGTTGCCTTATTGTCGAGACACTGGGTGAATTCGGCTCAAATTGCAATCTAAGATGGTTTTCGGAGCATGCAAAAAACTAAACTCCAGCCAGACAATTCATAAACACAAAAAGAATATTGAGGCAGGCTGTTGTGCCGTACTCTACAAATGTCCAAGACAGACTTCATGCAGAGGAAAAAAAACAAAGGAGCAATATTTGAAACATTGCCTCTAAATTGCCTCTTTTGTCTCATTTCTCATTCCTGAATGCAATAAAACATTGAGTTCATGCTCCATTTTATAGTTATATAAATGCCCGTTTAATGCATTGTCCCCTTGTTTGTGTGGATGTATGTAGCATCTCAAGAATCACAAGGTTCTTTTAGAATGCATTTAGATCAGTGTCACGAATCATCGGTTATATTCACTGAATCGAGTATATTATTAATACAGTGCAGATCAAAACCCATGAATAAAGAATATGTGGGTCGGAGACGTGTCCTAGCGGGTAGTGCACATGCTCTGACATGTTTCTTGGAAGTCTCAGCCTCAGACGCCTACAGTCTGTTCACTGACCGTCTCAAACATATTGCTCACAAGAATGCAAGAGCATCTAAAATAATCAGTTTCAATCTGATTGGCTTGATTATGCATCTTCTAGGACTCTTCTGGGTGTACCAGTTTGCCTGGAAACGAAGCTGTGTTTACAAGATGATACAGTTTTTTTTCAGTGAATGCTTTTGACACAGTACTATTTATTGATTTGCTAAAATATTATCTTTGTTAAAGGCATAAAATCCTATTTTCACCACATATTTCCATTTAAAGATTGAAGAATGTCTAATAATACTGTAAGTTACATTTCAGTACTTTTCAGTACATTTCATACATTTTAGGATTGTACATTTAATTTGGTAAAACTACTACTACTAATAAAACAATAGATTTTTCACTGTTTGATGACAAATACTTCAGCTCACGCAGTATAGTATTAAGTTTGTCCTAATTTGTCATTATTTATTGAAAAACACTACACTTTCCCTTTAAATTCCACCCTTTAGTCTGTATACAGCCATACGGGCCCTTTCACCCAAGGGCCCCTTGTTAGCTCTGCGACTAGCTCTATTTATCTAACAGCATGCCATATGTAGTTTTAGTGGATGCGGGCATATTTTTGAAGGATGTGAGGGAATTGTGAGCTGTGTGAGTAGTGATGGTTGCTGTTCCAAAAGCCTCCCCCATGCTCATCTGTCAGCCCTGCTGTGCTTGGGAGAGGCAGGATTGAAGTAGAGTGGGCCAGTGAGTCAGTGTCTGTCTCTTGGTGGCCACAGATAGCCTCTTCTGTTTACAGGCCTGTGCTCTCGGAGAGACACCTGCTGTCATACTGGGATGTTTTACAACCCAAATCCAATTTTTTTATAGTATAGGTCAATATATTTGTATATAGAAATAAATACTATAACCCAAATATATTTATGTACTGATTTACTTATCTTGGATGGCCTAAGGGTGAGTAAATTAGCATCATTTTTTTTTTACTTAACATTTGTGACTGATACATTTAGTGTTTATACAATGGTTTGTTTAGACAAGTTATGTTTCTAAATGGCTGACATTTCTTATATCAGTACTGGTTCTACTGTTTTGCATTACTCCTCAGCACATCTGTTTTTGCAAACATAGAAATCAAACAGTAGTTCCGAGCATCATAACAAAGCTATTTTTGTTAGCAGGAGTGGTGATAAACAAAATAGCTTGCAATCAGGGGTGTCTAAGCACTAATTATTTCTGAGGGGGCACAAGTTGGGGGGGGGGGAGGGGGGGTTGTCATGTTACACACAGCAGCCACAACAGCACTTATGTTTTATTTATTTTTTCCCTTTTTATTCAAAACATTCCCAAACCCTTTAACTTAATCATGAAATATATGGATTCTCACCTTTATAGATTATGTTAGTTAATCTAGTGGGCGATGGTCAAAGAAACCTAATCATGTAATCTATTATCTATGCAGAAAAAACTGTCTGTTTACTAAATTGACTTTATATTAACTTTATAAATGAATTGTATATGACCAACGCATTTTAATACAAATTACTTTATATTTAATGTGAATTTAACATTGAAAGTTAATGTGAATAAAAACATTGTAAGTTAGGCTACTATTCATAACACTTTCATTGTACAGAAAATATATAAAATAACATCAAATAACATTTTTACTGACGGTCTAGAGTTCAAGCCCTCTCAAAAACTCCCATTAAAATCACTGAAGCTGTTTACACTATGACATGAATATCTTACTTACAAATTCTTACAAACATTTGCACATTTGGTGACTTCAACATTCACCTAGACATGCCTTATGCTACAGACTTTTCTTTCCTCACCTACCCATTTCTCATCTCTGGATGTGAATGCAGCTACGGACACTTTATGCTCTACTTTAACCTCTTCTCTAGACGACATTTGTCCTCTCTCCTCCAGACCAGCACGAGCTGCCCCTTCTAACCCCTGGTTATCTGATGTTCTTCGTGAGCATCGGACCAGACTCAGGGCAGCAGAGAGAAAATGGTGCAAATCAAACGATCCGTCAGACCTGATTAGGTATCAGTCGCGCTTTCATCTTTCTCCGCTGAAGTCCACACTGCCACATCATCATATTTCCACAACACGATCAACAGTGCTCCAGATATGCGTAATCTCTTCAGAACATTTAATTATCTCCCCTGTCCCCCTCCACCACCTCCCATCACTTCTATAATAGCTGATGACTTTGCAACTTTAAAAAATAAATAAAACTAAAACAATCAGTAGTCAGTTCTCACCTCCAGACACACAGGAACTCTTATCAACCACATCCACTGTTCAAACTCCCATCTTCTCCTTCTGTCCCCTCACTGAGGCAGAAGTATCCAAACTTCTCTCCAGACATCCTACAACATGTCCTCTAGACCCAATCCCCTCATACCTTCTCCAAGCAATCTCTCCCACACTCTTACCTGCCCTCACACACACCATCAACACATCCCTCCTCACAAGCACTTTCCCCACGGCATTCAAGCAGGCTTGGGTAACCCCACTTCTCAAAAAACCTACATTAAACACTACTCTTATAGAAAACCTACAGACCTATCTCTGTCCTTCCATTCATAGCGAAAACACTCAAACAAGTTGTTTTCAACCAGGTATCATTGCTTATTTCACAGAACAACAAACTGGACGCTAACCAGTCAGGTTTCAGGAGTGGCCATTCAACTGAGACTGCGTTACTCTCAGTCACTGAAGCCCTGCGAATTGCAAAATCTGATTCCGAATCATCAGTCCTTATTCTGCTGGATCTATCTGCTGCTTTTGACACTGTCAACCATCAGATCCTCCTGTCCACCCTCTCTTCACTGGACATCACTGGAACTCCACTTCACTGGTTTGAATCCTATCTCACTGGTAGGTATTTTGAGGTGCCCTGGGGAGGGGAGGTATCCAAAGCACATCAACTGGTCACTGGGGTTCCTCAGGGGTCAGTTATTGGACCCCTCCTCTTCTCCACATACACTACATCACTGGGTCCCATCAAACAAGCACATAGTTGTTCCTACCATTTCTATGCTGATGACACACAGCTGTATCTCTCATTTCGACCTGATGATCCAACGGTAGCTGCCGGATCTCAGGCTGCCTGGCGGATATCTCGGCATGGATGAAAGAACATCACCTACAGCTCAACCTGGCAAAGACTGAGCTTCTTGTCTTCCCTGCCACTCCGACTCTACAGTATGATTTCACCATGCAGCTAGGTCCATCTACAATTACCCCATCAAGCTCAGTCAGAAATCTTGGTGTAATCTTTGACAACCATCTGACCTTCAAAGAGCACATTGCAAAGACTTCTCGAACTTGCAGGTTTGCACTACCCAACATCAGAAAGATCAGGCCCTTTCTGACACAGCATGCTGCACAACTTCTTGTCCAGGCCCTGGTCATTTCTAGGCTGGACTACTGCAATGCTCTCCTGGCTGGACTTCCATCAAGCACAATCAAACCTCTTACAAATGATTCAGAATGCAGCGGTACGACTGGTCTTCAACGAGCCAAAAAGAGCCAATGTTACACCTCTCTTTATCTCCTTGCACTGGTTACCGGTTGCAGCTTCGCATCAAGTTCAAAACATTGATGCTTTGCATATAGAACAACCACAGGCTCAGCACCCGATCTGCTAGTGAGAGACTCCTCGTGGTACCATCACAGAGAGGCTCAAAATCACTCTCCAGAACATTCTCGTTCACCGTTCCTGGCTGGTGGAATGATCTTCCCACCCCCATCGGGAATGCTGGATCCCTGTCAATCTTCAAGCCACAACTGAAAACTCATCTCATTCGACACTACCTGACTTCATCCTAAACTTAAAAAAAACAGTTAATCTTTCTCTTTATCTTTCTCTCCTTCCCTTGCTAGCTTGTACTTATTTGAACAATGCCTGAGACTTTGTATTACAAGCACTTCCTCTGTCTGATCGCCTCTTTAAGATGAATCACTTCATGCATTCCCCAATTGTAAGTCGCTTTGGATAAAAGTGTCTGCTAAATTACTAAATGTAAATGTTTCTTGACTAGAGAATTCGCCAGAAATTAAGTATTCAGTCAGCAAGCAAGTGAAGAAAACACTGGTATTTTAGTGATGACTCATCTGAATGCCTTTGATTGGTCATTGCATTCATAAGCTCAACAGCATCGTGTGTGATTGATTATAATCTGTACAAACGTGTCTGTATCTGGCTCAGTGCAAGCCACTAAACGCAGTTTTGAATTTAGCATATGACGATATGATATGACGTGCAGAACGATCTAATTACGCCTTTGTGATTGTATTAAATATAGAATATATTAATCATCTATTTTTTGTCTTTTGGAAGCTGCATTCAAAATCCACTTGTCTCAAAAATCTGAGGGGGTATGTGCACTTTGAATGGGCATGACGCCTCTGCTTGCAATGTTGTGTCTGAAATGTCACTTACGAGACGTAACGTCTTGTTTAAAGAACAGTTCAGGGGTTTCAATCCAGGGATCACAAGTGCTGTTACTAAGTGACATATAGTGAGTCATTTACACACAGTAAGGTAAACATTTACTGAAGAAAAATGAGCAGCTGTGAAGTCCTAGAACAGACTTAAAGCATTTAAATAATGTCTTTAAATCAGTTAAAACTTTTTTTAGCAGTGTATTCTGCATTCAACTAGTTTTATTGCAAGTACACTTTACATGCAAGTTAGATGGTCTCTCCCGCTCTAAATGGGCGGCTCTTGCACATAAACACTAAAGTTAACTAGACTTAGGGCTGCAACAAGTAATTATATTGATAATCGATTGATCTAATGATTATTGGAGTGCTTATTCAACTAATCATCAGCTATTTCACCAATGAATCGGTAGGCTTTGATCGATTATTCAGCTTTTGCACTTCATCAAAATATTGAGTTATACATATTCTATAGACCTGCATTTATCAGAAAATCAAGTTGTAACTCTAACAGAAAGCAAAAAAGTCTAAGCGACGCTCTTAGCTGCATCGGGATGTTCACTTACAGTAAAGTGAACATTGCTTGACTAACTAACAGTAAAGTGAATATATGCTTCTTGCATATATCAAACTTCTTTTCACACCTAACCAAAGAAAGAAAAAGAGCTTTGCCAAGAGTACATCAGGGCCTTTGTACATGCCAACTATTTTTTATTTGTGGTTTTATAAAGCTCTCCAGCACTTCTGGATTTGGCTTCGTTTTGCACTTCTTTGAACTTGAGCTGGGAGGGCTGAATTGAGTTGCAGCGCCACACTGGTCAAACCTTGATATCGCAGGCTCTGTCATTGGGGGAATATGAGATAAACATTTGCATTTATGCATTTAGCAGACGCTTTTATCCAAAGCGACTTACAGTGCATTCAGGTTATATATTTTTTGTCAGTATGTGTGTTCCCTGAGAATTTAACCCACAACCTTTTGCGCTGCTATCGCAATGCTCTACCACTAAGCCACAGGAACACTTTTTTTTGTCAGCTGATCCTTTTAGCCCTAATGCATAACTAAAGCTACATTTCTTGAATTATTAGTGTTCTATTTTTTACCTATCGTTACATGTGTACAAATAGCACCATTACATTTTTCAAAGCAAAAACAATGTACACTTTTTATGTTTTTGTTATTTATGTGTCTATGTTCATTTTTGTGATGGGAAAAAATGAAAGATGACTGTTTAAAAGGCCGCGAGCTTGAGACTGTCAGCCCGTTCGCACTCAGAGTGCAGCAGGAGGGTTGCCAGGTGCTGGTTGTGCGGGCACTGATCTTGTGTGTGTGTGTGTGTGTGTGTGTGTGTGTGTGTGTGTGTGTGTGTGTGTGTGATTTCATTTGTTTACTAGACCTCTGTTGTTCGAGCATTGTTGCCTGTCCAGCCCTGTCATTCTGCGTGTGTACTTTATTGCTTTTGTAAACACGACAACCAGCTGGGTGTGTTTGTATGCGGGCACAGACATATTTGCTCAAGTGTTTGTCTCCCACTACAGGCATCCTAAAGGTTTGCTTTTGTGTCTGTACATCTGCAAAGGATTTAGTTTCACCATTTCTGGAGCTCCATATTTGCCGAAACAGCCAAGAATTTAGAGCATAGGGGAGAGCAGGGTAAAGTCTGTCAGTGAGAAATTATGTGCAAACATTATATTGTAATATATATATTAAAAAGTAAAAAATTTAAATTGTAATCGACTGGCAGCCCTAATATATATATATTTATATTAGGGTTGTCAGTCGATTACAATTTTTAATCAAATTAATTAAATGTCGATTAACTATTCTAATTGTGCAATCAATGTGCTACGTCCAAACTGATTGCACATGTATAATCATTTTATATTCTTAACTGTTTTATTTAAATTTAAAATAAATGTTTATATAATTTTGTTTTATTGTTGTGATTGTTTCTTTGTTTTTATTCCTTGTTTTTATTATTATTATTATTAATGTCTATTTAACTTCATTTTATGTAAAGCGCTTTGAATTACCACTGTGTATGAAATGTGCTATATAAATAAACTTGCCTTGCCTAATTAATCTCACATTACATTTGGCTGTGAAAATACCCCCAACGGATTATTTTAAGCAATTGTGTGTTAAATTAGAGTATTAAGTAGACTTTACAAATAGTAGCTTTAGAAATAAATATTTAGTTTGAGTAAAGATAAAATGTATTACACACAAATGTTTAGGATACAACAGCCTTTTTTTCATGAAAGTAATTGGTAACCAAAACAGCTTTGTTACCAACAGTCTTCAAATCACCCCCCCCCCCCCATTTCTTTATGAAATAATGCTCTAAATAAGATACTAAACTGTCAGCAGGTGGTGGTACATGTCGTTGAGTCATTCATTCATTTGATTTGTTCAAAATGCATTCAAGAATTTAGTAAACGGCTCACTTTATGAATGGGCCTTGCAATCATTGATTCACCCGAATCATTCAAAAAGCGGATTCATTCAGAAACTAAACACCGCTGGGTTGCTCGGAGATGCACAAAAATGTGGTTTTATTGGTAATATTTTTTGTCAGCTAAACTGAGCAAAAACAGACAATATTATGTTTAAAATATAACAAAATATTAATTAGCTGTTCTAAAAAAATTAATTTGCACTGGTTATATTCTGACATAAACAGCACTCGCGTGATATTGCTCATGTTGCTGGTGATATATCATGTATCATATAACATTAATAATTAGACAAAAACTCATACAATACATACAACTCGTGCTGTCCTGCATCATATTTGTCAACAGTCAACTGTTTGAAATGTCAGATGACGTACAGGTCTGGGGGCGGGGCCAGTGCATTAACTGCATTAAAATATTTTAATCACATAATTTTTTATAGCAAATTAAGTTAACTCGTTAACTGACATTAATTAGTTAATTAATTCTAAAACGTTCTTACACATAAAACAAAATGCTTTCCTCTATAATGAAAGCATTTTGTAAACCCAACTCCACTGTTTCAAAGAAACGGACACTCGTCTATTCAAATGAACTATTTCGCATTGTGTGCTGTGTTTAGGAAAAAAAATGTATTTAAATTTGATTAGGTTATGATGTCAGTTGCCCACATATCCAAGGGCCCATCCCAGGACAGCATCCTAATAGTGCCACTGCTTGAGGTGTTTTATTTTAGAGACAGTGCACATTATACTTTAGCAACTACATGGCAATACCCTGCTAACCTCCCATAACAACCTGAACCTCATTCTTCTGTCTTGCAGCATCTCAAGGGCTGCGTCTGTGCTGCTGTCGGATCCTTGTTTCCAGCTTCGCTCCATCCAGTACCTGCTCGGAGAAGGAGATGCCGGAGCTGCCAGCGCTGACCGCAAACACTTCTCTCTGCACGCATGTAAGCCGGGACTAAACACGTGCCCGTATACATATCCTGCTGCATAATCAGCGGGATGTTACATTTAGTCGCCAAAATATTTGTCGCATTGCATACTTTGATACACGTTTTATGGTCTAAATATACTCCTATTTCTTAGAATAGCCTTCCATATCCAGTGACGTGAAAGTGATTGTGTTCTTAAAATATCTCCTTCAGCTCTGATTTCGATCACTAAGATCAAATCCATGCACTGACTGAAATGCGTCATAATTATAATCTGCTGTAACTGGCCTATACAGTAAATTATATATAATAATGTTAATAATGTGTTAACGCAAATTCATTTTAACAGCACTACTTTTATTAACGCGTGATTAATGCAGCGCGTATTTTCTGTTTGACCCGTGTCCCAACCCGTAGTTGGAGAAATGGAGATGCACATTGTTGCCAATTTAGCAACATTGCAGATGTATTTAGTGACTTTTTTCCCTTCAAAAAAGTGGCAAAACATTTTATGAGATCCGCTGGTACTGGAGCGCGAGTGCAAGGTCTTGCTGTCCAAGCATGCGCCGCGCGCACACATCTCTCTTTCTCTCTCTCTCTCTCTCTCTCTCTCTCTCTCTCTCTCTGTGCGTCTGCTCTGTTCAGTGCACGACGGAAGTTATTTGAAAAACATATATGACCTTTGAAACATGTCTTGTCTTCATGCTCTATGTTGACTATGGTTTCAATAATAATAAACACACATTTGCATAAAGTACATTTACATTTATGCATTTAGCAGACGCTTTTATCCAAAGTGACTTATAGTACATTTAGGCTATTAATATTTTATCAGTATGCATGTTCCCTGGAAATTGAACCCACAACCTTCGGCGCTGCTAATGCAATGCTCTATCACTGAGCCACAGGAATATCCATATTTGTCCATGCCCATGTTTATTAGAGTATTCAAAACTTTAAAATTATTAATTTAAAGTACATTTAGAACAAATATAATGTGCTATTGATTGTGATGTAATCGCGAGTGAACTCATGTGATTAATCGCGATTAAATATTTGAATCGATGGAAAGCCCTAAAAAATTATTTTATATATATATATATATATATACAGTGCCCTCCATAAGTATTAGAACAGTAAAGACAAAATTGCTCTGTTGGCAGTGGAGTCAAGACATTGGCAAATATGATAAAAAGATGAATATGAGACAAAACTAAAGAATGTCAAATTTTTTATTAGCCGTTTCAACACATACATGTTTTAACAAATAAAAAGAACAGCACTTTTAGAGTTCATCCCACTCATTGACGTGAGCATATGTATTTGGACAGTTGAACATAAGGCATATAAAAGATTAAAAGCTATTATTTAGTTGCAGATCCCTTGCGCACAATCACAGCAGTGAGTCTATGACCCATAGACATTGGTATCATTATTTGAAATACTTTACCCAGCCTTTAATTCTGCCAATTCCAATTGTTGCTTGTTTTTGGGAGTTTCTGCCTTTACTCTCCTCTTCAGCTGGTGAAATTCATGTTCAATCAGATTTAAATCTGGAGATTGACTTTCTATCTAAGACTTTCCATTTCTTTGCCCTTATAAATTAATTTACTGAAATGGCAGGGTGTTTGGGGTCATTGTTCTGATGCAATATGAAGCACTACCCAATGAATCTGGTGACAATTTCTTGAATGTTGTTTTTTTAATAATATTTGTAAATGTATAGACTCCACAGCCAACAGAGCAATTTTGTCTTTACTGTTCCAATACTTTTGGAGGGCACTATATATATATATATATATATATATATATATATATATATTCACATTCGACTCTATATATATATGATTAGGGTTGTCCCCGACTAAGGATTTTCATAGTCGAATGTGAATTTTCGAATCTTGCTTATAGTCGAATCATATGTTTGGGGGCGGGGCAAAATACACTAACAAGAGTCAAGTCAGACATTCAAGAGTAATTATTACTGATTTTAACACACTGGGAAAATGTTTAGTGGACGCCTCACAGATACAAATGGAGTAAGTGATAGTGTATGTTTTGATTAAAAGATAATTAACATTAAATGTCAGCAAAACCCTAAGAATTCACTTTTTTCCCAATAGTACTCTCGTTATGTATATGACAGTAGTTATTAATGTTCTGCATTTTTATTTTGAGCTGCACACGCTGAAGATGACCAGTAGAATGAAACATATGATAGCAGGTGTTTATATATTTGAAATCACTTGTACCCTACCTGATCGAAAAAATCCAGAATTTCACTCTGCCTGTGTCAGTTTGAGTCTTGTTAAAGTTTTTAAAAGTTTTAAACCCATGCCGCCAAGATTCTCCTTTGTCAGTCACGGATTATGGAAAGTGAAACTTAAATCTATAGGGGTGGTTGAATTTATTCACTCACGTTAAAATATTTATTTAAAGCTTCTTTCTTTTCAGATTTTTATTTACAGTATTATCATAATAGGCTGTTTAATAACTTGTTGTGAAATCAGACATTTGAGCACCCGCATATCACCAAAATGGTATGATCATAACACCCCGCGAATATTGGACCATGAGATTAGGAGTCGAGTCAGGCTCCTCCTGTCGAAGCATCGAATCTTCATCACCCCTAATATATATTTAGTATATTTAAATATCAAGTTACACTAATTATAATTATGGCTTGCAGTCATTTCAGAATTAATAATCCTGTTAGTCACATATCAGTATTTGGTAAGAAAATCCTTAAATGAAGATCATTTAAATGTCCAAAAAAAAAACATTGAAAACCTATTTTTTTTTTTTTTTACAGGTCAGGTAGCTTGATTTGTTTATTTTTTAAATAACTTATTCTTTAAAGTAAAAGTATGTATTTGAAATAATTTCATAAAAGCTACAGTATATATAATGAAGTGCGTAAAAAAATATTGTAAGCATTTTGTGCATATATTATGTTAATTTATCTTAGTTGATATAAACATTCTTTTTTTTTTTAATAAACTGCATTGAAGAATCCATGAAGCTGACATCAGTAAATCGTCTCCCAACTGTACTGCAGTGCGAATCGATTCGTTCAGCACTAAAGCTTGGGTCTGCTCTAACTATACGGACCCTCCAACCTAGTTCACCGCCAATGCTTTACTGTAAAAGACCTTGATTAATTATTTAGACTAAGTGGATGCAATTCCATCTCCACTGTGCCCACACTTCTAAACTGCTTTACTTGAGGAGAGAGTCGGACATAACAACCAGCTATTTAGGCATTCAAGAACAACACAGAGAGTTTGTTTACAGCATTTGAAAGGGAAGACTTTATGTTAAACATATACATGTTTAATAAAACATATTTAATGCAATTAAAGGAATATTCCAACCCATAATTATATTTTTGTCATTTTCATTTTTCACTTACCCCCATGTCGTTCAAAACCCGTAAAAGCTTCTTTCATCTTCGGAACACAATTTAACCTGTTAACCTGCAGCAGGAAGCCAGCACACTGAACGCTCTCTGTTTGCACATGTTCTTGTTTACAAATAGATTAAATGAAATGGGACATAATAATATTGTAACAAAAACATAGTAATATTGAGTTTTATATGCATCCACTGCTGTAAATCCTGGTTTAGTTAGCGAGGTAAGGGTCCACGGAACAACATTACATTGAGCACTTTAGTCCAACGAAGCAATAACGTTGTTATATGGATGTATACTATTTTGTTTACGTCTCCTTTCTTCGCAGAGAGTTATTGTTTGTATCCATTATGGAATAGCTCACGCCTAAAAGACTTGGTTGTAAAAAAAACACATGGTTTTGTAGTATACAGTGTTACACACAGAATGAGACCGTAAAAAAAACTGAATTTTTTTTTATTTGAATTATAGCACTCTCTCGCGAGGGCTGTGATGCACGCTGTGACGTACCTGTCATCTAATGGAGGCAGAACTAAGCGATCAGCTTTTTGGACAAAATATACCTTTTTTTATTTGAATATATGTTTATTTGATTTTGTGGGTAATGTGGCTGTATCTGTATAATTAGCATCTGTGTGGCTGATAATCAGCTGTGACTGAATGACGGCTATCACTATGAATGCCGATCGGCCATTATGGACTATACGGCCCATATCTGTATGATTAGAATCTGTATTATCAGCGTGTGATTGCTGATTATTACCACCAATCGGTGTGAATGTCTGGCAATATCAGTGTATGTCTGGCAGTCAGAGTATGTATGTGAGTATGTACTACATACAAAGCATTTTTTTTTCTCTTTCTTTCTTTTTATTATTCAAATTATTCTTATTGTATTTTTTAGTGGGCAAATAAATCACTTATATGATGTCTACGATTATGTCTATAATACTTTTATAATTTAAAAACAGTGGTATGTATAATGACTAAAAAAGTGTAAAAGTTTGTAGAACTCTTCAATACATTTGGTAAATAAATATTTTTCCTCAAACGTGGGATGGGGGGCTATATATAGTCTCAGGAAAATCAAATTTGTCATGGTATCTTCTTCAGATTTGAAATATAAACTCATGAAACATTTGACTTTCAACCCATTACTTTTCTGGATTGCTCCAGGACTTATTTCAATATTATTTTATATATGAAATATATATTTTTTTTTTATTCAGTCTGGTACACTTTTTTTTAAAGTACTTCAGTCTCTATAATTGTTTTATCTTGTTGAGCATGATCAATTCTGGATGATGGATAGTAAAGCCCAAAGGGTCTTCTTTCCAAAGACACCAAAATTGTATGTGTAGCACACTGAAGTCAGTAATTCTAAGTTTGGTAGGTATTTTTCAACTGTGAGTCCCAAAATGGGGAGTGCTGACTAACATGTTAAAATATTTTGGATGAGATCCGGGAGGCTTGTGACTGTTCCATTGACTTCCAAGTAAATTACAATGTCAAGGTTCAGAAAAGTATGAAAAGCATCGCCAGGATACTCCATCTGCCATCACTGGTTCAATCGTAACGTTATGAAGCGACGAGAATACTTTTTGTATGGAAATAAAACAAAAACACAGGGATGAGTCTTCTTCATTGATTTACACTCTGATTTTAACACAAACAGCACACCCTTGTGGCCCGGCTGAAACAGAAGAGTGTACACATTTTACGTCCAGGGGATAATCTCCAAAATGGCGCTATGCTGACTCAGAGGAGACGTTACGGTGCCTAAATGTTGAATAAAGTCATTATTTTTGTTTTATTTCGTTTTTATTTTTGGTTTAGCTATACTGCTGCACGCACAAATACAGTGATGCATGCTGTAGCCTGTATCACTTAATGTTAAAGCTCAAATGAAACTACAAGCATGCGCGTCAGATCCGTGTCACATTCAGCAGTGGTAGCTCTTAAATTAATAGCAGCCAAATAGCCTAATAACCCAGCTGCTCTTATGTCTGTTAATTAAAGAAAAATATATATATTATAGAAATATAAAAATTTGTCTACATTCATTTGAAAAACCTTTTATTAAAAAATGTATTTATTAAAAAACTTTAATTTTAGGTGTGATTAAATTAATTTCAGGGGAAAAAATGTGTGATTAATTGGTTCAGGGAACTTAGGGAGCATAGCGGTTCAGTTCGGACTGAAATTTCGGCAAACTTTTATAAACAATTGTTAATAGTGTAGAGATGTAGCTTTCAAACCTAGAAGCTTTCTGTTAGCCAATATGTGTTACCAATGTGATCCTGTTGCAAAATGTTTCGCCCTCACACAAAATTCCCAATCCCAAAAAATTGCCAAGTAACAGTAAATCTGACCGCACATTTACGCTGTCACTGAGAAGTTTTCACTTGTCAAGCGATGAGAATCGGTTTGGAATCATTTTGTGATCAAATGAATCGCAAGTTGCTTACAAGTTACAGATTGTAGGTCAGCAGAAATCAGATTTCCAAGTTTCCACACTCAGGTTGATTTTGGTCTCTGTTGTCGTACTTTTTCTGAACTCTTCGTTCAGCCTGGTTTTCCTCACACTGCCCGTTCCGCTCAGCTCTGCTGGACAGCGTGGTGTGAATCTCCAGGCTCGCGAGGAAGAAGCTGGTCTCTCTGGTAGTCATGGAGACCGAGGGGTCGCCATGGACACCACGTCCGGCCTCAGTTCCTGTCTGTCTTTGCTTTCACAGACACCCCACTCCTCCTCACCTCCTCTGTTTTTCACCACCGAATTGGGTCATTGCTATCAGACTCCATTCCTGAGATCAGATTGGTTGGGAATTATCCTTGGGCCTTTTTCAACCTGTTGCTTGAAGACTCAAGGGACACATCACGGGCCCGCCAACATCTAAACCCAGTTGAGAAGCATGGCATGGTTTACTCAAGCGAACAGGGACACGCTGAGCCTCGTGACTTGTTTTTAGGAAACGTCATTAGATGTAATTGAGTTACACATGTGTGTCTTTGTCGAGGTTCCAGGCTAAAACGAGAGAGACCATGTTCAGAATAGCTACTACTATGATACTTGTGCTATTTAGGTGCTTGTACACCTGAAAACTCATCTATTCCATCATCACTTGACTTCATCTTTAAAAAATCATAATAATCTTCGCTCCCTTTCCTTAACTTTGCTCTCTTTTCCCTAAAATCTCACCGTCTGGCTAGTACTTGCTCTGAACAATGCCTAGAAATTTGTATTACAAGCACTTCTTGTGTCTGTTTGCCTCTTTATAATGTATCGCTTATTGTATTCCTCAATTGTAAGTCGTTTTGGATAAAAGCGTCTGCTAAATGAATAAATGTAAATGTATTTTAGAAGTATGGAGAACATATAAACTGGTGTTTTTATATCATAATGGTTGATAATATAATAGCAATTTATGTAAATTAATCAGACATGTTTTAGAGTCAGATAAGCATCAGAAATTGTTGAATGCTTTGCAAATTGTGACTGAGATGAATGTAAATCTTTGGAATGAAAATGAATCAATTCCATTCCTTGGGTTTTGACTTGATTTAGTCATTTTAGGTCAATACCAAACTGCTTTATGTTGGTCAACATGATTAACTTAAACCCGTTGCGAAATCTGCTTCGATAAATATTTTCGATCAATCAATTCCAGATTGCATGGATTTGGGAAATTATTGGATTTCGCCTGGGGAAGTTCCAGTTGAGAATAAATTTGGAATCAGATTATTTGAATCACGTGAATGATGTCATTACTCACCCTCAGGCCATCAGAGTTGTAGATAAGTTTGTTTCATCGCCATATTTGGAGAAATGTAGAATTACGTCACTTGTTCGCTAATGGATGCTCTGCATTGAATGTGTGCGTCATGATGAGAGTCTTAACAGCTGATAAAAACGTCATAATAATCCACAAGTAACTCACACCACTCCAGTCCATCAGTTAATGTCTTAAGCGAAAAGTTGCATGTTTGTAAGAAACAAATCCATTATTAAGAAGTTTTTAACTTCATACTGTTGCTTCTTACTAAAATATGAGTCCATAATAACACTTTCTCCAGCATAAAAGTTATCTCGTCGGAATCAGGTGAGAAATGTGCACAGATCAAATACTGTGTATAATTAAAAATAGTCCAAAAACTTGCTCTAAACATATATGTAGGTGGATTTTGATGTGAGAGGACAACAGAAGATGGATTTTTTCACTATGGGAAGTGTTATTATGGATTACAGACTCTATTTTGACTATTTTGGCCAGACGTGATTTTGTTGAGGTTAAAAATGTTCTCCTGAAGTCCACGATCATCTCCACTGTTTTGAGCATGTTAAGCTCCATGTTGTTAAGACTGCACCAGACAGCCAGCTCCTTAACCCCCTGTCTGTAGGTAGATTCGTCACCATCCTGAATGAGGCTGATCAGCGTGGTGTCGTCTGCAAACTTCAGGAGCTTGACGGAGGGGTCTTTAGATGTGCAGTCATTCGTGTACAGGGAGAATAGCAGTGGGGAGAGAACACAGCCCTGAGGAGCTCCTATGCTGATCGTGCGAGTGCTTGGATGAGAATTTTCCCAGCCTCACTACCTGCTGCCTGTCTGTCAGGAAGCTGGTGATCCACTGACAGACGGAGGTGGGGACTAAGAGCTGTGTCAGTTTATTATGAAGGGTGTCTGGGATTGTGGTGTTAAAAGCGGAGCTGATGTCTACAAACAGGATTCTCACATAAGTCCCTGGTCTGTCCAGATGCTGCAGGATGAAGTGCAGTCCCATGTTGACTGCATCATCCACATACCTGTTTTATCTGTAGGCAAACTGCAGGGGGTCCAGTAAAGGCCTTCAGATAAGCCAAAACCATTTTTTTATGTCCACAGACTGTTACAGCCACAGGTTTGTAGTCATTAATTCAAGTAATTTGGGGTTTCTTTGGGACGGGGATGATGATGGAGCATTTGAAGCATGAGGGGACTTCGCACAGCTCCTCTGATATGTTGAAGATCTTTGTGAAGATGGGGGCCAGCTGGTCAGCACAGGATTTAAGGCAGGTTGGTGACACCCCGTCTTGTCCTGGTGCTTTCCTTCTTTTGTTCTCTCTGAAGACCTGGCGCACGTCATCTTCACTTATTTTCAGAGCAGGTGAGGGGGAGAGAGGGGTTGCTGGACATGTTAATGGTTGTGTGGAGAGTTGTTCAGGGCGGGTTTGGCGTGTTTTTCCAAGCCTATAGTAAAACTCATTAAAATCATCTGCCAGTTGTTGATTCTCCGGAGTGCTGGGGGATGGTGTCTTGTAATTGGTAATGTATTTCATACCTTTCTACACTG
Source organism: Oxygymnocypris stewartii (assembly GCA_003573665.1). NCBI lineage: Eukaryota > Metazoa > Chordata > Actinopteri > Cypriniformes > Cyprinidae > Oxygymnocypris > Oxygymnocypris stewartii. The sequence continues at coordinate 2,390,079 of QVTF01019827.1, read as the reverse complement.
AAGCAGAATCACTAGAAGAGAATGTGTTCCTTAGCTTGCCAAACTAATTCCTCTTTGCCACTCTGATCTCCTTTTCCGGTGTGTATTTGGCCTGTCTATACAAGACTATATCCCCCTTTCTGTAATCATCTTCTTTGGCCTGACGGTGCTGTCTTGAGTTTTGCAGTGAACCATGGTTTGTCATTGTTGTAGGTTAAACGAGTCCTGGTAGGAATGCACATATCCTCACAGAAACTGATATAAGATGTTACAGTCTCTATGAGCTTGTCCAGACCATTTGCAGCATTCTCAAAAACAGACCAATCAGTGAGGTCAAAACAAGCTTTTAAAAATGTCTCTGCTTCATTAGTCCATCTTTTACCAGTTCTTAATACAGGTTTATCAGATTTTAATTTCTGCCTGTAGGTTGGTATGAGATGAACCAAACACTGATCAGATAGTCCTAAAGCTGCTCGTGGGACATAGTGAGATGTATCCTTTATCACTGTATAACAGTGAGCCCAATATATTACTGTCTCTGGTGGGACATGTGATGTGCTGTCTGTATTTTGGCAGTTCGCCGGAGGGATTTGCTTTATTAAAGTCCCCGAGAATGATTAAAATAGAGTCCGGGTGTTTTTGTTCTGTCTGTGATCAGATCAGCGGAGATTCTCTAGATGGATGCTAGGCAACGGCATTCTAAATCCGCACTGACAAAGTTTCACGACTCGCTTCCCCATCTGCGCGTTTAAGCGTTTAACCAGAGCTACATCTCCGCCAACTACAATGTCCAGTAAATATAGGGAAAACAAACAAAAACACTGAAGAGCCAAGCACTGTAGCTGCCATCTGCGGCGCCATCTTGTTGTTATGATGGTCTAATGATGGTTTTGTTTCTTACAAACAGTTTTTCACTTCACAAGATGTTAACTGATGGACTGGAGTCGTGTGGGTTACTTGTGGATCTTTGTCATGTTTTTATCAGCTTTTTGAACTCTCAATCTGAGGGCACCCATTCACTGCAGAGCTTTGGTCATTGGTCAAGTCAAGTACAAGACACATTTATTTATATAGTGCTTTTAATAATACAAATTGTCAAAGCAACTGCACATTGAAAAAAAAGGAAAATAGTGTGTCAATAATGTAAAATGACAAGATTAAACACTAAATTTTCAGTTGAAGGCTTTTCATTATTGAATTCAGTGATGGCATCGTTCAGCTCAGTTCAGTTTAAATAGTATCTGTGCAATCAAGTCAACGATATCGCTGGAAATAAAGTGTCCCAACTAAGCAAGCCAGAGGCGACAGTGGTAAGGAAACAAATCTCCATCGGTGACATTTTGGAGAAAAAAACCTTGGGAGAAACCAGGCTCAGTCGAGGGGGGGGGGGGGGGGATCTTTTCTCTTGAAGAAACTAATTATATATTTTTTTTTTATAAACTTAGATGAACTATTACTTTCAGTTTTAAATACATTTTTACAACAGTATAACAGGATATAAATATATCTAAAAAACAATTATAGATAGATTTCAATAGTGTTCAGTAGATAGATTTTCACGCTGTAGCCATTATCATTTCACATCAAAGCGCAAAATAAACTACGAACATGCAATGTCGTGATCAGTTAAGATATGAAGTTACCAAAAAGTCAATTGAAGCTGCCTCAAAACTGTGCATGCATCATGTAATATGTTATACATGAGTTACATTAAGTAATTAATGTCTCTGAAATGGTTTTCCAAACTGTCCCGGAGCAGCCCAGCACTGTCTTCCTCATCTAACACACCCGATTCAACTCGTCAGTTCATTAGTAGAGACTGAAATGTGTCCGAACTGAAGTGGTTCAGAAAAGGTAGAGTTGAGAAAGAACACGATGCGTGTCAGATCCACGTCACGTTCAGCAGCGGCAGCTCTTAAAGAAACAGCAGCCCAAAACAACCTAATAACAAGCTGCTGTGATGTCTGTTCATCAAGAAAAATAGAAAAAAGAGGAAATCAATAACTTTGATTGCTTCAAGTATTCATCTGTATTTAGTTTAGAACTTAGTGTTTAATAACTTTATTCAATTTCTGTATATTTCTGCTGAGGGGCACATGTAGCTAAATATGACATTTATTTTAAAGGGTTTATGTGAACATTGTTTAAAGTTAACTTAAATTATAAGTTATTTTTTAAAGTCTTAATAGCTTAAACTTAATAGCTCTTGATTATGATGTAATGTTGAATGGCTATAGTCAATGGTTAAATATTAGGGGGGCATTTTTATAGGGAAATCAGTATTAATTGGTCCGTGATGCTGGCCTTCAGTCATAAAAAAATGACATTAAACAAATAGAAAAAATATACTGCATTTATGTTTTTTGTACAGTAATTTGAAGATTGAATGTGAAATTATTGCAATATAAAAGTATATAAAATAAATGTAATGTTAGGTGGGATTAATCGCGATTAATTTCAGAAGAATTTGCGATTAATTAGTTGTTGTTATTGATTGACAGCACTAATCTTTATAAACTGTCAGTTTGTCATGGCAAAAATGGCAACATCTGCTGATACTAATGCGGTTTCCATCTTTAAAAAATAGTTTATAATAATAGTATTTCATACAATATGTTAACGCAATATGTTATAATATGGATATATAATGCGACACCATTCTTATGCTGAATTATACATAAAGCACTGCACACACTGAACATGAAGTATGCAGTAAGAAATGCACTAGTAGTCAATTTCAAAAAAGTCAATTTATCTTGATGTTTCACTTCTCTTCTAAAATGTCTCCTGTTATTTCACAACTTTCTTCATTTGTATGTGTACTTTCTCCCTCAGCCCATTACAAAACAGCAAACGAAGGGCATGTGTTGCCTGAGCAGCATTAATTAGTATGTGGAAATATGTCCACCGCTTCATTATTTCTTGTCTCTGCCAATATCAGATGTCGTGTTATTAAATCAAAACTGCTATGCTCCCTCATGCTTGCAATGTCACATCTAAGAAGTGCTACAGTCTTTATTTTATGGATCATTATTAATGCACTTGGCCAAAGTTTCTCTCAAGTCCAAGTCTGCAGGGTGTTTCAAAAGTGAAAAACACTGATCTGTGCGCAGAATTGTATTTATTTATATCGTAGCATATTGTGTGTGAAGTTTAATGAAAGAATTAGTGAAGTTGAAGTTGACATGTTGATAATGGCATCGTTCCCTGAGCCACTGCTAATATTGTTAATGTGTTGTTTATTCCCCTGCTCTTGGAAAGCAAGACCAGAGGATTTTTAAAAAAATATTTCTTAGGGTTGTCAGTCAATTCATTTTTTGAATCTAATTAATTACATGATGTGTAATTAATTTAAATAATTGCAAATAACATTTGGCTGAGAAATTACCCCCAAAATATTAAAAGTATTTTTGTGTTAAATTAGAAAGTATTTTGTAGACATTACATATAGTAGCTTTATAAATATACATTTTATTTGATTCAACATAAAGTGTATTACACACAAGCTTTTAGGCTACAACAGCCCAACATAAACTATGGAACATAAAAGAAGATATTTCGAGAAACTTTTTTTTTCTCCATTCCTGCAATGGAAGTCATTGGTAAACAAAACAGCTTTGTTACCAACAATCTTCAAAATATCTTATTTTATGTTCCATGAAAGAAAGTAAGTCATTCAGGTTTGAGTAAATGATGATAATACTCTAAATAAGAAACTAAAACTGTCAGCAGGTGGCAGTAAATGTCTTTGGGTCATTCATTCATTCGATTCATTCAAACGGCTGATTCATTCAGTAATTCAGTAAACGGCTCACTTTATTAATGGGCCTTTGAATCATTTATTTCCCCGATTCGTTCAAAATGCAGATTCATTCAGAAACTAAACACTGCTGTGTTGCTCGCTGAGTTGCTTGGCTTTATAGGTAATATTTTTGTGGGCAAAACTAAGCAAAAACAGACAATATTGTGTAGGGGTGTTCCGATTGATCAGTTACCAATCACTATTGGCTGATAATCGCTTGGGGATGTTTGATTGGCGATCTATTAAAAGACTGATCTCAAGCTGATGATATGCCTGCCGTGAGAGGATTGACACAACATGCAGCTGCACCGTCTGACTCTGTCCTTTGCTGGTGAAATAATTATAATCTTGTGCAATTCATATTTCTTCATTAAATAACTTATAAAGTAATTTGGAAATTTTCCAAATTAGAGACATTAATTCACAAAAGGCATGAGTGAATTACCTCGCGCTCTCTCTCTCTTTCAAAATTCGCAAATGGCTTCAAATGACCACACATTAAGTTTGTCTATAAGCGAGCTGCACAGTTGACACAGGAATTGTCACTTGCACAATCAAGGCAGTGTCATCTAAATTACTAAAGTTTATAAATTGTATTTCTTTTTCATTCTTGCTCGCGTGCTCTCCTGGAGACCGTGCACTTATACACACTCGAAGCGCACACATAAGGCCAGGTTCAAACACAAACACCGTTTGCATTGCGTATACGGTCAGCGGTGCGTATTTTTTCCGTGCTCATGTTAACGGATCAGAGCGTTCATAATGCACACGGTTGCGGTCCGGCAGTTCGTTCCAGGAGCATTGAGTCAGTGAAAAAAATATTATATATTTATTTAATTTTTATGTATTATTCATTTATTATTATTTTTTTTTTTTTACAGTGGTAGAATTCAGAATTAAATCTGAAAGTCATGTTAAAAAAGAAAGCTCAGTCCAGCGTGCAGCCGCTGTCATTTTCAGATCGCCTGGAGGACCGAAGGACTTCCATGTACTGTACACACAGCTACAGCAGCCATATATAATGAATGAGTGCTGGAGGCAGCGCAGATTCATTGAGAGAGGAATGAGGAAAGGCCACGTAAATGTACAAAATGTAGGTGGTCCACATTAGCACTTCAAAGGGTATGTCTATCGCCAAGCACTCGCGGGATCTGTGCGGGATCTAATGACAGGTTAAAATACCACAGCCTTCCTCAAACCAGCGCCGCACGACCGTCCCATCTCATTAGCGCTTCTGAAGGAGCTTTCACAGGGATGCTAATGGCCATAATGACATTAAGCCGGGGTCCTATCACAAAGCTGCCGGTTTGGATGGGATGCGGCATTGATCCGGCTGCATGGCTTTTGACATGCATCATGAGTCGAGGGACTAATTAATGTCTAGATGGCGTGGGAAAGATTCCCGGCGCTCCTCTGAAGGACTGCGCTGCGTGTGGGCGGTTCGTGGAAAGTAACTTGTGTGGTCCAAGCCGTTCTTAAAACATTTAAGAGTTGTTTTAGCCAACATTCTGTCTTTTTTTTTACTCGCTTTCATTGCGTCCCAAACTCATTGGCCTTATTTTTATTGTGAGTAAAAAAGAAGATACATTTGGAGAATGTTGGCACCTCTTTTTATAATGGGAACTATAAACCACTAATTTGATCCATAACACGTATGCACTATATTCCAAGTCGACTGAAGCCTTACAATAGAGTAGTGTAAGAAAAACAATATTTGTTAGTATGCTTTGTTAGCTACAATACTATGTGGCATGCCATTTAATTAAAAAAAATCTCGTCAAAATGTGACGAGCCCAATATCATGTGACATATTTGAAAATCGTAAAATGCTGTGTTTTGAAGTGTACCAAGTTAGAATGACTTCTTTATATTTTTAGATACTAATATTACAATTCATTTTGCATCATTTATTTAAATTGTTATATATTAAAATAATATTTTTATATAATTATGTATTGTTAAATTGTATTACTACTTGTTTTTATATGTAAGCAAAATGTACATTATAAATGCTCCCGGTAAATCTGATCGAATCGAGTTGAAAGCTTGTGAATATGACCCAAATTGATTCATAATGATTCAGTACCAGACTTTTTTGTTTTTTTTTTTTGGTTTTGGAGGTTTATGTCCCTAGTAGACATTAATTTAGTTTTTAGAATATTTCATATTAGAATGATTATTATGATTAAAATATTAAATATTAAATAATATTATAATGTAAAAAACACATTTAACATAATCTTATTTTTGTTTTTGTTCACTTTTTTAATACCATTTTAACTTAACATGAAATAGCAATTAAAAATATGATACACAATTAAATGTATCAAAACATAATTGTATATGGAAATCATATAATAATACATTATTCATAAATAATTTTGAAAATGCATAAATTACATCTAACATTTATTTTAATAAATACTAAAAATAGAGTATAATAATTTATGAATGCATAAATAATATTTAAATATTAATAATAACTCCTATTTAAAATAACAAATTTAATGTTTTAAATGCATATAATACAAACTAACATAATATATGATTTAATTGTGATAATGATTTAATTAATGTCAGTTATATAATGTATATAAGCACAATGAACATTAGAAATGCACCCGGTGAATCTGAAATACATGGAATTGAATTGAAAGCCAGTTAACATAAATCAAATTGAATGACATTGAAAAAAAAGTATATGCATATATATATATATATATATAATTTGTTATTTTTTATTTGTTAATAAACAAAGAAATAAATTACACATTCACTAATTATTTATAATACATTTTTATTGGAATATATATTTTAAAAACACCCAGGGAATCTGAATTGAATAGAATTGAATTTAAATTGAATCAAATAAAACTTGAATACTTTTTTTTTTTTGTCTTTTTCTTTCAAATATATTTTTATATGTTATTTAATTTAAAACAATTGAAAAAAAGGTCAAGAGACTAACTGAATCTAAACAAATCTGTAGTAGCCCCTTTCTTATTATTTATTGGGGGGATTTGATAGCCTCGTTGTCCATTTATTTCATTCATCTATATTTCTTTATTTCTAAAGAGTAGGCTTCGGGCACTATGTGGACAAGCAAATAACGTCAGAATGTTCATATTTGGATGAACAATTAATTGAATCTCTGCAGGCTGAGTTTGTGTGAGGTTCTGTCGGGTCTCAGGTCTGATCACCTGTTCTTGCTGTCTCTGTGTTGTGATGTCAGGTGTTGGGTTTGTTTTGACAGCTCGCCACATGTGTTTGTCAACCTTATTGTTTCCCCGCCCTCCTTGTTTCTCTGCTCGTTAGCTAATCTTGTTCCTCACCTGGTTCTCATTATCTACAATTACTTCCCCTTTATAACTCCCTGTGTTTTTCTGTCCATTGTCAGACTGTTGTGGTTTTTCCGCTTGCACTGACTGTACCGTATTACTCACCTCTCGTTTTGTCTTGTCAGGTTCCAGTGCTCGTAGCTGTTTTTGTATTTCTCTGCATCTCCCTCTGTGCGTCCAGTTACTGTGGGGCTTCCACCTCTACACCTGCCGTTCCGGGTTATCTACGGACTTGCTGCGAACGGTTCAGCCTCTCGCTCGGAATTGTGAGCAGCCTCGCCAGCTCCATTGCTTCTGCTGCTGATTCGGCTCGTCCCGCCGTGGTGATCGAACCATTTGCGTGGCAGAGGATTCTGCCTTTCTCTGACTGCCCGTGGAAGCACTCATCTCCTGTATATTTGTTGTCCAAATAAACCTCCGCTGTACCCGCATCTGAATCCTGCCTCTTCCTCCTGACAGAACAGTCTGACCAACTATGGATTCAGCGGGATCGGATCCGCTTCGCGCGGCTCTCGTGCAACAGGGAGCATTGTTGGGTCAGCATGAGACCCAGCTCAACACCACAGCACATGAGATGGATGCTCTCAATGCCCGAGTCGCGGAGCTCCTCACGCGGGTCGATGATCTGCAGCGGGATGCGGCTAACCGTGGCCCCGCCCTCCGTGCTGGCATTCCTCTGGAACCCGAACCACATGCCAACAATCCCCCAGTTTATGATGGCGACCCTAATTCTTGCCAAGCCTTTCTCTCCCAGTGTTTGCTGGTGTTTTCACTGCAGCCGCGACGTTATAGCACCGAAGAAGCAAGAGCTGCATTCGTTCTCACCCTTCTCTCTGGCCGCGCCCGTGAATGGGGTATCGCTGTTTGGAAATCGCGGGCTCCCTGCTGTGCCACATTTGTGGATTTTTGTCAGGAGATGACGAAGCTTTTCGACCGATCAGCCCAGGGGGATGAGGCGGCGGCTCAGCTATCTCGGTTGTCACAGAGGAAGTGTTCTGTCACCGACTATGCCATTCAGTTTCAGACTTTAGCGGCGGCTTGCGGCTGGAATGAGGGCGTGCTGCGTGCTCGTTTTCTGGAGGGACTAGATGAGGCCATCGCCGACGAAATAGCGGCGGTGGATCTTCCCCGGGAGCTGGATATCCTGATCAACCTGGCGCTCCGTGTGGAGGGCCGTCTAAACCGCCGTCGCCAGCGCCGTCAACCCACCGCCCCGTGGTGCCACCTGGAGGCCTCGTCATCCGATGCGGCGAGTCACCTGCCTGCTGAGGCTGAGCCCATGCAACTGGGTCGGCTCCGGCTCACGCCACAACAGAGACAGGAACGTTTAGCTCTGGGGTTGTGCTTGTATTGTGGCAAGGCTGGCCACTTCGTCCTTCAGTGTCCTTTAAAAGCCAAGACCCACCAGTGAAGCGGAGAGTCCTGGTGGGTTCCGCTCCCTGTACAAACTCTCCAGCTACGCGCACTCAGCTGCCCTTTCGACTCTCCTTCCAGGGAGGTTCGCACACTGGTCACGCCCTTCTGGATTCAGGGGCTGAGGGGAATTTCCTGGACTCGGCCACTGCTTTGAGATGGAACATCTCGACCATTCCCCTAGCCAAGCCTATTACGGCGTGGTCCTTGGGGGGCCGTCCCCTCACCACCATCACTCACGTCACACCTTTTGTAAGCCTTTCCCTTTCTGGTAACCATCGGGAACTGATTGAACTGTTTGTCATTGACTCCCCTAAGGTCCCATTAGTTTTAGGGCATCCCTGGTTGCTTAAACACAACCCTCACATAGATTGGGTTAATAAGTCTATTTTGGCCTGGAGCCAGTCTTGTCATGTGTCATGTCTTGGTGCTGCTTTTCCTGCTGTCTCTGTGTCTTGTGTTTCGCAGGCGGACCCCCCTGACTTGACCGGCGTCCCGGCGGAGTACTGCGATCTTCGTGCGGTTTTCAGCAGGTCCCGGGCCACCTCGCTACCTCCGCATCGCCCCTACGACTGTGCCATAGACCTTCTCCCAGGCACTTCTCCGCCTAAGGGTCGGTTATATTCCCTTTCCTGTCCTGAAAGAGAGGCCATGGACCGGTATATACGGGAGTCACTTCAGACTGGGCTCATTCGCCATTCCTCCTCTCCCGCCGGTGCGGGGTTTTTCTTCGTGCAGAAGAAAGACGGCTCCCTACGCCCCTGTATTGATTATCGAGGGTTGAATGACATTACCGTAAAGAACAGGTACCCCCTACCTCTTATGTCTTCTGCTTTTGAATTGTTGCAGGGAGCTCAGGTCTTCACCAAATTAGACCTCCGCAACGCCTACCATCTGGTACGCATTCGGGAGGGGGATGAGTGGAAGACGGCGTTCAACAGCCCCTCGGGACACTACGAGTATCTGGTTCTTCCGTTTGGTCTTTCCAATGCTCCAGCCGTTTTCCAGGACCTCGTCAATAGCGTCCTGGGTGACATGATAAATCAGTTTGTCTTCGTGTATTTGGATGATATTCAAATTTTTTCCCCCTCTCTCCAAGTACACACCCAGCACGTTAGGCGGGTCCTCCAGCGTCTGTTAGAGAACAAGTTGTTTGTCAAGGCGGAGAAGTGCGAATTCCACGCCGAGTCTGTTACGTTCCTTGGCCATATCATCTCTACCAGGGGGATCAAACCAGACCCCGCTAAGATAGAGGCTGTCGCCAGGTGGCCGGTCCCCGACTCCCGCAAGGCTCTGCAGCGTTTCCTGGGGTTTGCCAACTTCTATCGGCGATACATCAGGAATTTTGGTCAGATTGCTGCACCACTCACGGCGTTAACCTCCACCAAGGTGATCTTCAGGTGGAACCCAGATGCGCAGGTAGCCTTTGACGCTTTAAAGTCCCGTTTTGTCTCTGCTCCTGTTCTGTTGGTTCCAGATCCTGAGTCCCAGTTCATTGTCGAGGTTGACGCGTCGGATGTCGGGGTTGGCGCAGTCCTTTCTCAGCGCTCACTCTGCGACGGGAAGGTGCACCCGTGTGCATTTTTCTCTCGTCGTCTCAGCCCTGCAGAACGTAACTATGACATCGGCAATAAGGAGCTGTTGGCGGTAAGATTGGCCTTGGGCGAGTGGCGTCACTGGTTGGAGGGGTCAGCGCAGCCCTTCTTGGTCTGGACGGATCACAAGAATCTGGAGTACATCCGTTCGGCCAAGAGGCTGAGCTCTCGTCAGGCCCGCTGGGCACTCTTCTTTGGCCGCTTTAACTTCACCCTCTCGTACCGGCCGGGGTCTAAAAATGTCAAGCCCGATGCTCTCTCACGCCTGTTCGAGGCCCCAGAGGGGGAGCTTACGGCCGAGACCATTCTTCCTGAAGGGATGGTGGTCGGGGCTCTTTCTTGGGGTATCGAACGGCGAGTAGAGGAGGCCGGCTGAGGGGTGCACGTGCCGGAGGGGTGTCCGGCGGGCAGATTGCTGGTGCCGGAGGCGCTGCGCCCTGAAGTCCTTCAGTGGGGGCACGAGTCCAGGCTTGTCTGCCATCCAGGGATTCGGAGAACGTTGTTTGCCATCCGTCAACGTTTCTGGTGGCCCACTCTGGCCGCTGATGTCAGACAGTTCGTGTTGGCCTGTCCCACTTGTGCTCAATGTAAGCCCGTGAATCGCCCTCCCGATGGTCTGCTTCGCCCTCTCCCCATCCCTTCCCGTCCTTGGTCACACATCGCCCTTGATTTTGTCTCTGGGCTTCCCCCATCGAAGGGTAACACTGTGATTCTCACGGTGGTGGATCGCTTTTCTAAGGCGGTTCATTTCATTCCCCTGCCCAAGTTGCCCTCTGCCCGGGAGACCGCCCAGCTGATGGTGGACCACGTCTTCCGGCTCCAGGGATTGCCGGTTGATGTGGTTTCAGATAGGGGTCCTCAGTTCGCCTCCCGGTTTTGGAAGGAGTTTTGTAGACAGATCGGAGCCTCGGCTAGTCTGTCTTCTGGTTTTCATCCTCAGACCAATGGGCAATGCGAGCGGGCCAACCAGGATCTTGAAAGAATGCTCCGCTGTCTGACATCCAACGATCCGAGTTCATGGTGCCAACAGCTCTCCTGGATAGAATACGCTCGTAACTCCCTTCCAGTGGCGGCCTCAGGTATGTCCCCTTTTGAGTGCTCTGTTGGTTATAAACCGCCTCTGTTTCCATCACAGGAGCCCGATGCTGCTGTCCCGTCCGCCCTGGCTTTCGTTCAGCGCTGCCGCCGCACCTGGGAGAGAGTCAGGGAGATTTTGCTCCGAACCGCTGGACGAGCCAAGGCAGCAGCCGATCGTCGCCGGTCGCCCCCTCCTACCTATGTGTGCGGTCAACGAGTATGGCTTTCTACCAAGGATCTGCCTCTCCGGTCGCCATCTCGTAAGCTGGCGCCCAGATTCATTGGGCCATACCGCGTCACCAAGGTGGTTAATCCGGTGGCGATCAGGCTCAAGCTCCCCCCCGCTCTTGGCCGGGTTCACCCTGTGTTTCACGTCTCTAAGGTCAAACCCGTGTTTTCTTCCCCCCTCAACCCTGCCGGTGATCGCCCCACCTCCCCGCCCCCTCGTCTCATAGATGGCTCCCCTACCTATACGGTTAGGAGATTGCTCGACGAGCGGCGACGCGGCAGAGGGGTTCAGTATCTCGTGGACTGGGAGGGTTATGGTCCAGAGGAGAGATGCTGGGTGCCGTCCCGGGACGTTTTGGACCGTTCCTTGATCGAGGACTTCCGTCGGCGACGAGGTAGGCCTCCTCCTGGGGTGCCTGGTGGCGCTCCTGGGAGGGGGGGTACTGTCGGGTCTCAGGTCTGATCACCTGTTCTTGCTGTCTCTGTGTTGTGATGTCAGGTGCTGGGTTTGTTTTGACAGCTCGCCACATGTGTTTGTCAACCTTATTGTTTCCCCGCCCTCCTTGTTTCTCTGCTCATTAGCTAATCTTGTTCCTCACCTGGTTCTCATTATCTACAATTACTTCCCCATTATAACTCCCTGTGTTTTTCTGTCCATTGTCAGACTGTTGTGGTTTTTCCGCTTGCACTGACTGTACCGTATTACTCACCTCTCGTTTTGTCTTGTCAGGTTCCAGTGCTCGTAGCTGTTTTTGTATTTCTCTGCATCTCCCTCTGTGCGTCCAGTTACTGTGGGGCTTCCACCTCTACACCTGCCGTTCCGGGTTATCTACGGACTCGCTGCGAACGGTTCAGCCTCTCGCTCGGAATTGTGAGCAGCCTCGCCAGCTCCATTGCTTCTGCTGCTGATTCGGCTCGTCCCGCCGTGGTGATCGAACCATTTGCGTGGCAGAGGATTCTGCCTTTCTCTGACTGCCCGTGGAAGCACTCATCTCCTGTATATTTGTTGTCCAAATAAACCTCCGCTGTACCCACATCTGAATCCTGCCTCTTCCTCCTGACAAGATTCGACGGCTGATTGATGCGTTTTGATCTGTGTTAATGATGTGCTTTCAAAACTGGAAGGGTTTCCCAGTGATAAAGGCCAAAAGTATCATTAACACGGCTCATGAATATTCCATGCAAATATCAGTGCTGCATTCATAATGTGCAGGTGTAACGTGTGCTCTGCAGCAGACGCTGATCGAGAGACTTTCCAGACACTCACTAACCCAAGGAAACGCTGACCGATCCGTTTGCAGCTAGACTTGATAGCCGTCATCAGAACAATCTGCCAGAGATTCTGGATGGGTGCCGTGAAATATTGGCAAAGTGCATGCTTTAGACGTCATCAAACACAGAAGACTCTAATCTCGCCAAATTAAGAAAAAGCAGACTCTCTTGTTCCGCTTGAGTAGTGTGAATGAACGCCGCTAAACTCAAGCACTTTTCTAGCATCCTGACAACTTGGAAGTTACATACTAGTCATCATGTTACTGTATGCAAACATGAATAATGTATAACTAAAGCATAATATTCATAATTTTGTATTTATAAAAGTGTTCTGTTTGTATTATTATTTTAGGTTTTCACAACAACGACAAAAGCTGTTAAAAGTTGATACCTTTTTTAATTAATGTGAAATGTGTGTGTGTGTGTGTGTGTGGGTTTATGTGTGTGTATATATATATATATATATATATATACACATAAACCTTTTATGTGTTTATATATATATATATATAAACAACTAGATAGGCACCGATTGCAATTTTCTTGGCCGATGTCCGATTTTTGGGAAGTGCGACCTACCGAGTCCGATGTTTGCCGATTCCGATTCCGAACTATAATTTACAGCATATACAAACAAAAATCTATGCAAATTTCAACTAAAATGTATTTACATAATAAAATAAATTATCCCCCTATCTGGACTAATTTACAGATTTCCTCTCACTTAAACAACTCTCAAAATAAATGTGTCTGTGCCTGGAAAGAGGAAGAAATAGTTAACTTAAAATTAGTTTTATGTAACAAAATAGATGTAATTTCCCGCTGTTTATAAATGGTCATTTGGAAATGAACTTCATATAGATATATACTGTATGTATATATATATATATATATATATATACTGTGTGTGTGTATATATATATATATATATATATATATATATAATGTGTGTGTGTGTGTGTGTCTATATATATATATATATATATAAGAACTAGAAAGCATGTAAGTGTGGCATCTGTCAGAAGTTGTTAACTGAAGCTTGCTATCCAGCCAAACATTGCCACCTAGTTTTCACCTGCTGGGTGATTCTACCTACATTTTAACACCATAACTGTGGCATCAGACACCGTGAAATAGTGCTTTTCCACTTCGTCTTCCACTCGCAATCAAGACGCCGGCTGTCATCGCTGTTCATCAGTCCAAAACATTGAACGGAGCAGCGATGATTGTTAATGTCAGGACCAATTTTGGCAGTTGCAGACTAGACGAGCATGAAATTGCTGCGGGGAAAGTAAAAGCTGAAGGGAAAAATGAGCCTTCCAGACCTGTGGCGTTCACAACGAGAGTCTAAAATGATCAAGCGAATCCCAATGCATTCAAGATGAGCCTGGCTAATGGGTGGAGGGTGTTGGGGAGGGTCTTTCACACCGTTTCCCTCTAGCAATTAAACCCAATGAGTGATAGATGGAAAAATTAGGTAAATGCAATTAGAAAGTATTTATTTGGCATTAATCTGTTTTTGATTGTGCCATTCAGAGCTGCTGAATGGGACTTTGAGTGGCAATCATAACTGCTGCTCCCTTTTACTTCCATATGAGTGAAGTGCATAATTTTATTATAACATTTATTATTTTACTTTGCAAATGTGCATTAAAATTGCTTTCAATGGGTTACATTATATCTAAATATTCTCTAAAATGTGCTCTTTAAATATTCTCTAAAAAGGCTTCAAAACTACAATGGAAACATATTTTATTGAATAAAGTATTATATGCGACTGTGGACCACAAAACCAGTCATAAGGGTCAATTTGTTTTAAATTAAGATTTATACATAATCTGAAAGGTGAATAGATAGTTAAAATTTGACAATATTTGACCGAGATATAACTATTCTTAAACCTGTTTATTGGGGTATAAAAAATCTAAATACTGAGAAAATTGATTTTTAAAGTTGCCCAAATGAAGTTCTTAGCAATTGCAGATTACTCATCAAAAATGTACAGTAGGACATTCACAAAATATCTTAATTTAACACGATCTTTACTTTATATCCTAATGATTTTTGGCATAAAAGAAAAATCAATAATTTTGACCTATATAATGTATTGTTGGCTATTGCTACAAATACTGTATACTACGTACTACTGGTTTTGTGCTCCAGGGTCACATATGTGCATAAAATGTCCACATTGCTTTGTAATTCTAATTTATATGTCTCATGCAAATATTAAAACTGAAGCATCAATGCAATAAAATATTATATTGAAATAGTGTTCTGATTATAATGTTATTTTATGAGCTCAGGTTTTCGCAACAAACTACCTTTTTTATTAAAAGTTTATTCATATAAATTGGAGAATTATAAAAAAATGATATGTAGTAAAATGCATTTTAGAATAAATTAATAATTACACTCACATGTATAATACATTTAAAAACAATTGCAAAATAAATGTAGTTCAATCATTTGCAGTGTTTTTTATATGAAAATATTATGTTATGTTGGGCCAAATAAAAATGTTACTGACAACTATTATTTTTCTTTAAACAGTCTCAAAAACTACATTTGAAATATATGTATTGAATCATTTTCCTAGATGTGCGTTTAAAAATGCTGTTTGCAAATATGTAATGACAATTTTATTCGAACACATGGGATAAAAACACTGTTTTTTAATGTAAAAATTAGTTAAAATGTTTCTGTCAAAACATGTTATGTGTTAATTTATGTTTTGTATAAATGGATGGATCGCAGGAAGGATGCATATGGACGACTACTGCCAGCTAAGAATCACATTCTACACTAACATTGGAAATCGTTTTGTTATGGTGTTTGTTAACCATGTTTAGTTACGGTGTCTGCGTCCGCATTGTGGAAATCTCACCAATGAGCAATTCCTAAAATGTACCATGTGTCAGTACGGTGTAGTGTTGTCAAAATACCTGGTACTTTGGTACCAAGTCGGTACAAAAAAAATGAAAATGCCACGGTACCAGCTTTTTTCAAGTACCGAGTACCCGGTCAAACCGGTTCTAGACGCATACAGCCCTATGATTTCCGCGATGTTTAGATGAATTAATCAAAAGTAGGTCATTACACTTAAATCAAATCGCGATATGGACTAGTATCTTTAAATATTAAGCCGCAAAATTCGATTAAAAAATGAATCCCGCATATTCTGTATCTCTGTGTGAATGAATGAAGACGCGCGGTTTTGTTTACTACATAGACTGAAGCGCGTGTGACGCTCGCAGTGTTTCAATGAGGACATAAATACATAAACAACATCTCCAGAACTGTTCTGAGAGTCACTTCACAAGAATTTCATTTGAGTAAAACCTGTGTCAATTTAAAGGTATTCACGGCAACCTGTCAAAATAAAAGTCTGTTTTTACTTAAAATAAATTGTGTCTGAAATGTATTACTATTATTTAGTAGAAAGTATGTGATACTACTACTGTTGAATGAAATTAATAAAACTTTATTTTTAAGAAATAATCTCACAATGTTTCTTCCATATTTTAACTTCAATAGTAAATCCCCTTTATTAATTACTATTAAAAGTAATTAAAAGTCCAAATTAAATTTGGGTGAAACTTGTTTGATGTTTTTCATACTTTTAATTAATAATTAATAAATATCACTATTAATAAAAATAGTGTTTTTTAAATTAGCATGGTTTTGAGTTTTTCATTGGTACCGAGAACTGTGGATTTTCACTGGTGTCAGTACCGATTACAGAAATTGTGTTACCGTGACAACACTAGTACCGTGTGTAAAGTCTGACATATGTTGTGTTTGTTTTGCGTAGATACCGACTACATCAGCACGGAGGAAGAGCAGAAGGTAGAGCAGATGCGAACTTTCCTAACGGAGGAGTTCAAGCAGGCAGCTGCCAGCACAGCGGTGAGTACAGCTTCCCACACAGGTTCAGTAAACTACAACCAGCCTCTCCATCGTACCATAACTACAGTCAAAATCTGCCACTTACAGACAGCAATATGGTGTCTGCTGCCTCATGAACCGTTAAAATTAAGTGGTCAGCTTACACAAATTCTGACAAAAGTAACATTTGATATTTTACAAGATAAATAGTCCGGTATTATGTATGCTTACACAAATAATACATTCTTTATATGCTTCTGCAAACGTGGTAGTCCATAGAGGACTTGATGTGATTTTTATTTCATTTTTCAGTCCAAAATAACCGATTTTTCAATAGCTATTCTAAACGATTCCAGTGACATTTGCAGTATTTTTGTGTCTATCTACTAATAATCATCATATAATAAGTGTTTGTGACCATAGGGTAATGGTCACGCAGAACGTCTGGCAGAAGAAATGTGTCGCGCACTAAGTAGCGCAATTAGTTACTTTTTTAGGGAGTAATGCAATATTGTAATGCATTATTTTAAAAATAACTTTCCCCAACACTGTTTGTTAGACAACGAAGCTTATGCAAATCTTTTATGAGAGAACGCCAAGTTTCTTGGGAAAAGTTTCTCAGGAGAACACTACTTTTGTGAGAGAATAAAGTTTTGCTGGGGAATGCCATACTTTTGGGGAAAGCAAAGTTTTCCAAATTTCTGTCAAAAACAGGATTCTCATATGAGAACAACATTAGTTGGGGAATGCAAAACTTTTGGGGAAACACAATAGTTGTATGAGAAAACACATCAGGAGAATGCAGTACTTGTACGAGAGAGTGCAACATTTCTTGGGGGAACAATAATTGGTAGAACGCAACTCTTTTGTGAGGGACCAACGTTTCTCAGAAGAACTCAATACTTTTGCAAGAGAATGCAAATGTGTTGTAAGAGAATGCAGAAGTGGACTTCAGGAAAAGACAGCAGCGGCCCTACACCCCTCTTATGATCAGTGGGACCCCTGTGGAGAGGGTGAGTAGCTTCAAGTACCTCGGTGTAAACATCTCCGAGGACCTGACATGGACTACGCACATTCAGACTCAGGTTAAGAAAGCCAGGCAAAGACTGTACCATCTGCGACAGCTGAGGAAATTCAGGGTCTCACCAGCTATCCTGAAAACTGTCTATTCAGGGCCATAGAATGTGTGTTGACTCAGTGCATCTCAGTGTGGTATGGTAATTCCTCAAACCAGGACTGCAAAGCTCTACAGAGAGTCGTGCGCTTAGCTGAGCGCATCTCAGGGTCGGCTCTCCCCTCTCTGCAGCACATCTACTTCAAACGCTGCAAAAGCAGAGCTGCTAAAATCATCAAAGACTCGAATCACCCCGGTAACCATCTTTTCTGTTTACTGCCATCTGGCAAGCGCTTCAGGAGCATGATGGCAAAAACTGAGAGACTGAGGAGGAGCTTCTTCCCTCAGGCCATCAGGCTCCTTAACACAAACCCAGTCTCATAAACACTTACAAGACTCATTATTAACTGTAAAACATCCATATTCTCATCACCCGTATTGCTGCTATGTGTACATACCCGGTACAACCCATTTCAACATCCCTCTTGCACATCCCTCTTGTTCATATTACTATTTATTAAGTCCCAATATACTGTTTTTGCACATCTTATTTGTTTTGCACTTTTTATTCTATTTCACATTTTACTCTTTATTTCTCTTTTTTTACCTTTAATATGCTCTTGTGTTGTGTTACTTTTATATAATTTTGCACTGTCCACTGAGCGGACCTGATTTGATTACATTTCACTTCTGATTATACCCTGTATAATTTATTTTGTGACGAATAAAGAAACATTGAACCTTAAAGCATTAAAATAGCTTTTTCCTTGCATCTAGTCATTTTTTTCACCATTTCATCTTAGGGGCTCCATAATTCATGCAACAAATTACAAACCCGATTCCAAAAAAGTTGCGACACTGTACAAATTGTGAATAAAAACAGAATGCAATGATGTGGAAGTTTCAAATTTCAATATTCTATTCAGAAAACAACATAGATGACATATCAAATGTTTAAACTGAGAAAATGTATCATTTTAAGGGAAAAATAAGTTGATTTTAAATTTCATGGCATCAACACATCTCAAAAAAGTTGGGACAAGGCCATGTTTACCACTGTGTGGCATCCCCTCTTCTTTTTATAACAGTCTGCAAACGTCTGGGGACTGAGGAGACAAGTTGCTCAAGTTTAGGAATAGGAATGTTGTCCCATTCTTGTCTAATACAGGCTTCTAGTTGCTCAACTGTCTTAGGTCTTCTTTGTCGCATCTTCCTCTTTATGATGCACCAAATGTTTTCTATGGGTGAAAGATCTGGACTGCAGGCTGGCCATTTCAGTACCCGGATCCTTCTTCTACGCAGCCATGATGTTGTAATTGATGCAGTATGTGGTCTGGCATTGTCATGTTGGAAAATGCAAGGTCTTCCTTGAAAGAGACGACGTCTGGATGGGAGCATATGTTGTTCTAGAACTTGGATATACAGTGCCCTCCACTAATATTGGCACCCTTGGTAAATATGACCAAAGGCGGCTGTGAAAATAAATCTGCATTGTTTATCCTTTTTATCTTTCATTCAAAAACAATTGTAAGTGGGGATAAAATCTCATGATGAAATAAATGCTTTCACTATTTCATGTTGGCCACAATTATTGGCACCCAATTATTGCAACGTCCTTTTCCCAGGGTAACAGCTCTGAGTGTTCTCCTATAATGCCTGAAGAGTTTGGAGAACACCTGACAAGAGATCAGAGACCATTTTCTTCCTACAGAATCTCTCCAGATCCTTCAGATTCACAGCTCCATGACTGGTGCTTCTTCTCTTCAGTTCACCTCACTCATTTTCTGTAGGGTTCAGGTCAGAGGACAGAGACAGCAATGGTAAAAGATTAATTTTGTGCTCAGTGACCCATTTTTGTGTTTGTTTTGGATTGTTGTCCTGCTGGAAGATCAAAACATGGTCCATTATAAGATTTCTAACAGAGGCAGTCAGATTTTGATTTCTTATCTGTTGGTATTTGATAGAATCCATGACGCCATGCATCTGAACAAGATGTCCAGGACCTCCAGCAGAAAAATAGGGACACAACATTAAAGATCCATGCAGTATATTTAACCGTGGACATGGGGTACTTTTTTATCCCTGTTTATACTAAACTCATCTGGTGGGGTTGCTGCCAAAAAGCTATTTTTTTCAGTTTCATCTGACAATAGAAGCCAGTGCCATTTGAAGTTCCAGTCGTGTCTGACAACTGAATTTGCTGGAGTTTGTTTTTGGATGAGTGAGGAGAATTTTTTTTGAAACCCTCCCGAACAACATGTGGTGATTTAGGGGATGTTTGATTTTTTTTTTTTAGGTTTCTGACCCCAAGACTCAACTAATCTCTGCAATTCTCCAGCTGTGATCATTGGAGAGTCTTTGGCTACTCAAACTCTCCTCCTCAGCATTCATTAGGTCGATATAGACACACGTCCTCTTTCAGGCAGATTTTTAACATTTTTAGTTGATTGGAACCTCTTAATTATTACCCTGATGGTGGGAATGGAGATTTTCAATGTTTTAACTCTTTTCTTACAGCCACTTTCTATTTTGTGATGCTCAACAATCTTGTTCTTTACATCAGAAATATATATATTTTTTTTCTCATTGTGATGGATGATAAAGGGAATTTGACCTTTGTGTTCCTCATATTTATAATCCTGTGGAACAGAAAGTCATGGCTGTACAATTTCATGCTCCTAGTCACCCTGGTGTGCTAAAAAAATGTAAATATGAATGGGAATATACTTCAGAGATATTTTACTCATAAGAATTTCTAGGGTTGCCAATAATTGTGGCCAACATTCATTGGAGAAAAACATTTATTTTATCATGAGATTTTCTCCCCACTTTTAATTGTTTTACTTCAATGATAGGTTAGAATTTTGTGAATTTATTGAGTGAAAGATCAAAAAGATAAACAATGCAGATTTATTTTCACAGCCGCCTTTGCTCATATTTATCAAGGGTGCCAATATTAGTGGAGGGCACTGTACCTTTCAGCATTGATGGTGCCTTTCCAGATGTGTAAGCTGCCCATGCCACGCACGCACTCATGCAACCCCATACCATCAGAGATGCAGGCTTCTGAACTGAGCGCTGATAACAACTTGGGTTGTCCTTGTCCTCTTTAGTCCGGATGACATGGCGTCCCAGTTTTCCAAAAAGAACTTCACATTTTGATTCGTCTGACCACAGAACTGTTTTACACTTTGCCACAGTCCATTTTAAATGAGCCTTGGCCCAGAGAAAACGCCTGCGCTTCTGGATCATGTTTAGATATGGCTTCTTTTTTGACCTATAGAGTTTTAGCCGGCAACGGCGAATGGCACGATGGATTGTGTTCACCGACAATGTTTTCTGGAAGTATTCCTGAGCCCATGTTGTGATTTCCATTACAGTAGCATTCCTGTATGTGATGCAGTGCCGTCTAAGGGCCCGAAGATCACGGGCATCCAGTATGGTTTTCCGGCCTTGACCCTTACGCACAGAGATTGTTCCAGATTCTCTGAATCTTTGGATGATATTATGCACTGTAGATGATGATAACTTCAAACTCTTTGCAATTTTTCTCTGAGAAACTCCTTTCTGATATTGCTCCACTATTTTTCGCCGCAGCATTGGGGGAATTGGTGATCCTCTTCCCATCTTGACTTCTGAGAGACACTGCCACTCTGAGAGGCTCTTTTTATACCAATCATGTTGCCAATTGACCTAATAAGTTGCAAATTGGTCTTCCAGCTGTTCCTTATATGTGCATTTAACTTTTCCGGCCTCTTATTGCTACCTGTCCCAACTTTTTTGGAATGTGTAGCTCTCATGAAATCCAAAATGAGCCAATATTTGGCATGACATTTGAAAATGTCTCACTTTCAACATTTGATATGTTATCTATATTCTATTGTGAATAAAATATAAGTTTATGAGATTTGTAAATTATTGCATTCCTTTTTATTCACAATTTGTACAGTGTCCCAACTTTTTTGGAATCGGGTTTGTACATGAGAATGGGTTTACGAGCAATCACATAACTTCGCCTTGCTGCTTTTTCCTTATGTGTCAAGCTGTTGTGTACCTGATTGACATTCAGCAAATAACACACAACAAATCTACAACTTTTCAGTGTTCATGGTTTTGAAAATGAAGTGCAACCTTAGAACTTACAACATATTGAACCAGCTGTCCTTTAAAAGGCTTGGTTTCATTCACGAAAATGAAGCGATTCATTCATCAATGGTATCATCTTAGAAAAAAAATGAATCTGGCCTTCTTCTCCGTCCTCCTCCATCTTGTGCTCCTTTTTTAATTTGGGCTGGATCTACTTGAACCAATGGAAGACAAGGACAGCCTCAGTGTCACCATGGCGTTGTACAGTAAACGAGTACTTTAGGGTCCTTCAAGCACCTTAAGCAATAAATCCTGCTGTAGCTTTTAACAGCATGGCGGTGGGTGGCAATTAAAGCCTGTTAGTGATTTTCTGAATTGGAATCATAAGGTTCCCTGAGGTTTCTGTGGCATAACGTTAATGTAATGGCCCATTCAGGTCTTCCCACAGCCGCTACTCTGATCTAGCCCCATCCACCGCAGCATTAGACAGCAGAAAGTGAAGCTCTTCCCCCGAGAGCTTCCCCTCTGCAGAGAAATATGATCGTCCATTCCCATCTCCCACAATGCATCAGCAGCAGAATCAGCAGACCCACCTCAGCACAGAGCAGCAATTCAATTTAGACAGATTATTCTCCTCTACGTTTAAATTGAGTTGTGCAGTCTGCTGCATTGCAACAGCACAAGAAATAAGCATGTTTAGTTTCTATAATAGCCATATAACCTTTTGATAATCATGTTAAATTAGGATATATTAGTAAATATGGGCAGCTGGCATGACGTATAATTCTTCCAAGGACTTTTGTTTTCTCTTGTAGTTTAATTTTGCTGGACAGCCAAGATTATGTCATGAACATAACATGTATTCATTATTTATTTATATATGTATTTTATTTTTATACAATCAACAACAAATTAACTCACACAAACCTATGTGTTGTTGTTTTACTTTTTGCTTGCTTTTTGATTTGTTTTGTTTGTCATGTGGTGTCAACATTTATTTCAAACTACATTTTTATTTGTTTGCTTAGTTGATTGTTGTTTTACTTGTTGCTTGCTTTTTTGTTTGATTGTTTGTCTTGTTGTGTGAACATTTATTTCTGATTGTCTTTTTGTTTGTGTATGTCTTTCTTTCTTGTTTTTGTCATGTTGTGTGAATGTTTATTACAATTAAAATTACTTTGAAGATACTTTGATACATACATTTTCTTTTATAAATGTATATATTATGTATTTTAAGGCAGCATTATATATAAAACAAAATCTTGTCTTCATGGCAGCTGCTCGCCTATGTTTAACAATGAGAAACGATGAGAAATATAGGAAATATTCTGTCGCTATTGCAGCAGTCGCTTTTAATTTGCACCACAAGGTGTACATTTTCACATTTTACCTCCGAGATTAACGTGTTGATTTCACTGTTTACTTCTAAAACCGTCTCTTGTCAGTTACTTTCTGGGAGCTGACTGCAGTGTCTGACACTATATGTTCAGTCAAAGCGGCATCATTTGAATATTCCAAAACATATTTGCACTTCAGAGAATCGCTGCCATGATTATCATCCGTTTTCTGTCATTACACTACGGATGGAGAATTGCGCCAAATTACAGATGCAATCATGAGGTAGTGTGGGCTACAGATAAACCAACAATTTATTCACATGTGGTATATCTTTTGAGATAATTGTCTTGTATGTATTGTTTATTTTATGCTTGATCTGCTTTTTTTTTTTGCCAGTACATTTATAAAGTATGTTTATAAATTAACATAATGTAAATATGTAGAGATAAAATCAGATCAACCACATTTTTTTAAAGAAATATTCTAAATTATTTTTGTTGCTTTAGAGTTAAACTGAAGCTAACAACATACAGTATTTTCCAATAAACGCAGTCACTGGATCATCTGGTGGCACATGTACATGCAAAACCATTTATGAATGCAAATCACATTGCCACGTCTGGTTAGCGCTGAGGGAACAGAACAGCGTGGTGTTACATATTTATAATCTGGCCACAATTTAAACAAAAAATAAGGAGATTTTCTTGTTGTGTTATGATATGTCTTGTGGCAACAAGATTTGTTTTCATGTCACAATGCAGAACTTTAATAAACAGAAATATTATTGCCATTGTTCCCCTTGAGGTTTTGAGTGATGAACTGTAGCTAATGCAATATTGTCCATGTGTTTTGCTGGCATCTTTTATGGGCCATTACTATTTATTGCTATAATAATCCTACTTACTCATATTCAACCCTTGATTAAAAGTTAATACATTGCGTCTCTATAGATCAACCTTTTTAATTGCGACTATGGTTTCTGTGTAGATGTTCAGCTGTTGTGACCTTCAGTTATTTCAATGTATGATCAGTTTGATTTGTTGTGGGCGAGGAAACAATGATTGAACTCTTCAATTCACTTAATATGTTTATTATATAGCAGAGACGAAACAATTTAATATTGCTTTAAGTCTTCTGTATCGCATGATCCTTCAGAAATAATTTTAATATGCAGATTTGCTGCTAAAGAAACATTATTATTATTATAATGTTAAAAACAGCTGTCCTTCTTTCAAACAAAATATATTTCTCCATAATAATTTACCCTTTTTTGTTATATATTCACTATAACAATATATTCTTATTTAATACAACACTATTATTGCATTTTAAATGTGTGTAATGAAGTTCGTAGGAAGGAAGGAAGCGGACAAGGTTGGCTTGTGGAGACTCTGTGATTTATTGTTTTTGAATATAAACTTAAACAGGTGCGCACTCTGCGCGTCCTCGGTACATCAACTCTCTCGGTTGTCTCAGCATTCACTCTCTGTGTTCGTTCTGGCTGTCTCCCTCTCACAGTCCATGTGTCTCCACTCCGTCTCTCTCCGAACTCCCGTTCTACGGTGGCTTTATCCGGTCTCTCCACGCCAATTATTGCAATCAGACACAGGTGTTCCTCATTTTGCACTTGACCCACTTACTTATCGCTGTCTCCTGAGTCTTTCTCCCGCTGCAGACTTCGCTGAACCACACCCCCCTCGCCACAATGTGACTGAAGTGTTTGTATACAGTTTTCGGGCAATTATATATGTATTAAAAATATTTTAAACAACAATAGTGTAAAACTTTACAATAAGGCTCAGTTGGTTAACATTAGTTATCATTTTCTGACAATATGCAATATTTCTACAGCATTTATTAATGTAGGTCAGTGCCAGATTTCTGCATGAATACATGTTTAACATTGCAAGTTGAATAAATCAACATTTGTTTTATGAACTAACAACTTGAATTAACAACCAACAGTATATGTGGTGAATTAAAATTAATAACCTATATTATAAATGTACAAAACTTTTGTTCACTGATACTCAATGCATGAACTTTTTCAGAGTGAAAGCTACTATATACAACATGAAAAAAATATGTAGAGCAGGGTTTGATTTCAATTTAAATTGACAGGATAATGAAAAATAAGTGTGTGTCATAATAAAAGCTTGTTATTTATGAGCAGTGTTTATAAATAAAAGGGTTTAGTAATGTCATATGAAAAGAAAAGTTGTTTTAGTCGACTTAGAGTAATATGCTTTTTTATTACATTATTTTGCTTATTGTTTGATAAATTGCTTTTGGCATGATTACATAAAATGTATAAAAACAACTGATTCTGTTTGCCTTCCACAGGTAGAAATAGCACTGACTGTTCTAAAATATTTTGCACCATGGATCAACTAAATTGTGGGTAACAAAGAAAAGAAAAAAAAATTCACTGAGAAAAAATAATTAAGTAGTTCAATTTTGCAACTAGTTAGAAATGGAAGAACTAGTCATTGGTTTTGTAAAAGTTTGCAAAACTCCTGCGAAGTCTTCATTAGACACTCAATGTATGTTTTTGCACAGAAAGGTTTTGCAAAAAGTTTGCCTGGAAACAAAATCATGTTTATAAGTTGCTAGGTTGATACAATGTGCTGTTTTGAGAAATAATAATAATAATTTATTAGAAAAAGCAGAAAAGCGCTATATAAATCTAAGCACTCAAAGCACTCTACATTGCCAGGGGGTATCTCCTCGTCCACAACCAGTGTGCTGCATCCACCTGGATCATGCGGCGGCAGCCATAGTGCGCCAGAACTCCCACCACTCCACTGCACAGCTTACTGGTGGAGAGGAGACAGAGTGATGCAGCCAATCAGCAGATATGGGGATGATTAGGAGGCCATGATGGTCAGAGGCCAATGGGCAATTTCGAGGTCACACCTCTACTTTTTTCGAAAGACATCCTGTTTTTTTTTATAGACCACAGAGAGTCAGGACATCGGTTGAACGTCTCATCTGAAGGACGGTGCTTTTTACAGTATAGTGTCCCCGTCATGACACTGGGGCGTTAGAACCCACACAGACCACAGGGAGAGCACCCCCTGCTGGTCTCACTAACACCTCTTCCAGCAGCAACAACCTAGTTTTCACCGGAGGTCTCCCATCCAAGTACTGACCAGGCTCAGGCTTGCTTAGCTTCAGTGGGCAACCAGTCTCTGGCTGCAGGGTGATATGGCTATGCGAAACTCTTGCAAAATTCTTCGTTAGACACTAAGGTGTATGCTTTTGCACTGAGAACATTTTTGCGAAGTCTTCGATAGAAACTCTGATATATATTTTTGCACTGAGAAACTATTTTTGCAAGTAGTTTGCCTGAAATATTACTTATATATCAAATTCAGTTCAAATTATATGAATTCATTTTTGTATTTATTAATTTAAGTGTTTTTAAATTCTTAATTGGTCAATTGTGAGATATTGACTACCTAGGGTTAATTATTATACCAGAGTAAAGTACAAATAGTGTGAAACATTCACATTTTGTAGAAGTCTAGTTAAATTTCTTATTTTATTGCAACTGTTTGTATAATGACTGTATTTCTGTTGTGCTGATGGCAGGCCAGCATATTTATACTGTTTCGGGAAGAAAAACATATCAGTATTCAGCCAAATTGTAATTGAAAAACCAAGCTTGCTCTCCATATTCTCTGTAGTTACTGTGGTTGCCTGACCAGAGGTCACTTTGAGATGCTTGAAGTTCCTAGACTTATTTTCTCTCTCAGCTTTGTCCTAGATTCCAGCTTTCATGAAGACATGAGCTTAGGAAATCTGTTTACTCAAAAAAAAAAAAAACTAATGATACAGCAGAGTGGAAGAGGAATAATACAGTTTTCTGAATCTGCTGGCTTTCGGTTGGCACATTTTTGACAAATCTCCATCTGTGCGACTCACCGCAGCGTGATCCATTTCTCCATGGACAAGACGTTTAGGTGAACGCCGGTATTCCTGCTAGAAACATGGTGATTTTCACTTCAGGAAAAATGAAGTTTGATTACTTGGGATGGAGTGGTATTGGTATTTTTGACAGTGCTCTGAGCTAATTCTCCTCAGGAAATCTCGCTGCAATTACCTTGGGCTTTTTCTGGACACTTTAGCTGTGAAGAGAGCTACAATTTTCACTCCCACAGCAAAAGTACAGCCTATTCTCTCCGCAAGTCTCCAGTCGGCTTCAAAGTGAGCTGAGATAGACATTTCTTGGTGACCTGAAAGTCCAGAGACGAATTCTTTATTTATTTTCAAGAAGCTGCCAGCCTGGCTGTTACGTAAGGTGATGAATTAAAATTATGAGACTGGACAGCAGCAGGGTTAGTTTTGTCTATTAAAGATACAAATAAGATGAAAACTATTGACACGTTAGTTAAAAGTAAAATTTTCATAAACTAATTAAATTAAATAGCCGTAGTTCACTGACAAGCCACGCGGTATCACGTTCATAATCGAATGCGATTCATTTGCGATATTGAACGCATTATTGCATAGCTTGTCAGTGTATTAACTGCCGCTCCATTTGAAAACAAGTGATGGAGATTTACCGCCAATCATGGAGCCGGCTTTACTGACGAGATGCGCATGAGAATCACATGCAATTAATTGCACAGCCCTAATATAAAGTACAGTATGTTAAACTTTTTTTTACATGTATTTAGTTTAAATTAATGTCCTGTAAACTTTGTAATGAAAATTATTATGTAAACTAAAACTTATTTTAGATACGATAATCACAATTAATCATTTGACAGAACATATATATATAGATAATCTAAATAAGAAATACAAATCACAACAATACATAACAAAATTCAAACTTAGACAAAATAAAAAAAGTTATTTAAAATTAATTGATATTGAATTGATTCACATTATCACACAAGCAAAATGATTCTCTCTATCAACCTTTCAAGTATCCCACATTTTATACTTCAGCTGGATTTGAAAACGTATCTACAGGTGCATCTCAATAAATTAGAATGTCGTGGAAAAGATTTCAGTAATTCAACTCAAATTGAGAAACTCGTTTATTAACTAAATTAAATGCACACAGACTGAAGTAGTTTAAGTCTTTGGTTCTTTTAATTGTGATGATTTTAGCACACATTTAACAAAAACCCACCAATTCATGATCTCAACATTAGAATACTTCATAAGACCAATAACATTTTTTTTTGTGAATTGTTGGCCTTCTGGAAAGTATGTTTATTTACTGTATATCTACTCAATACTTGGTAGGGGCTCCTTTTGCTTTAATTACTGCCTCAATTCGGCGTGGCATGGAGGTGATCAGTTTGTGGCACTGCTGAGGTGGTATGGAAACCCAGGTTTCTTTGACAGTGGCCTTCAGCTCATCTGCATTTTTTTGGTCTCTTGTTTCTCATTTACCTCTTGACAATACCCCATACATTCTCTGTGGGGTTCAGGTCTTGTGAGTTTGCTGGCCAGTCAAGCACACCAACACCATGGTCATTTAACCAACTTTTGGTGCTTTTGGCAGTGTGGGCAGGTGCCAAATCCTGCTGGAAAATGAAATCAGCATCTTTAAAAAGCTGGTCAGCAGAAGGAAGCATGAAGTGCTCCAAAATATATTGGTTTAACGGGTGCAGTGACTTTGGTTTTCAAAAAACACAATGGACCAACACCAGCAGATGACATTGCACCCCAAATTATCACAGACTGTGGAAACTTAACACTGGACTTCAAGCAACTTGGGCTATGAGCTTCTCCACCCTTCCTCCAGACTCTAGGACCTTGGTTTCCAAATGAAATACAAAACTTGCTCTCATCTGAAAAGAGGACTTTGAACCACTGCAGCAACAGTCCAGTTCTTCTTCTCCTTAGCCCAGATAAGACGCTTCTGACGACAACTGTAGCCAAATTCCTCGACACGTCTGAGTGTGGTGGCTCTTGATGCCTTGACCACAGCCTCAGTCCATTCCTTGTGAAGTTCGACCAAATTCTTGAATTGATTTTGCTTGACAATCATCATAAGGCTACGGTTCTCTTGGTTGGCTGTGCATCTTTTTCTTCCATTTTTTCCTTCCACTCAACTTTCTGTTAACATGCTTGGATACAGCACTCTGTGAACAGCCAGCTTCTTTGGCAATGAATGTTTGTGGCTTACCCTCCTTGTGAAGGGTGTCAATGATTGTCTTCTGGACAACTGTCAGATCAGCAGTCGTCCCCATGATTGTGTAGCCTAGTGAACCAAACTGAGAGAGCATTTTGAAGGCTCAGGAGACCTTTGCAGATGTTTTGAGTCGATTAGCTGATTGGCATGTCAACATATTCTATTTTGTTGAGATAGTGAATTGGTGGGTCTTTGTTAAATGGGAGCCAAAATCATCACAATTAAAAGAACCAAATACTTAAACTACTTCAGTCTGTGTGCATTTAATTTATTTAATACACAAGTTTCACAATTTGAGTTGAATTACTGAAATAAATTAACTTGTATATGATATTCTAATTTATTGAGATGCACATTTATATGACTGCTTGTCTTTCCACACTTGACCTATTTTCAGTGCTTCTATCATTGAATTTGTGTGAGTAGCTGTGTTGACACGACTGACTATTCAATATATTTTTATAGTTGACAGAAAAGCACTGACACATCTGGCCCCAAATTTGTTGTTGTTGTTGCCTACGCAATAATTATACCTCTTGCTTAAACCAGTTTCAGGATCTCATCGGTATTACGAAAAGGTAGAGACAACAATCTGCTTGGACATGAATAATTCAGCATTTTTTTGTCTGGAATGCCTTTGTGTTACCATTCATCTCATTTAGTACAGCCCTAAATCTTAAATGCACATCTCTATGAAATATGATGTGCTGTATTGATATGAAGCGTCTGTAAACAAACTTATAAATTACTATGAATCGCCACTCTGTCTGTTCCAGCATTGTATGTTGCATGCATGAAAGTATACACTGTGTTCTTAAAAAAAAAAAAAAAAAAAACCAGAACAGCAAATGGTCAGGAAGCATCAGCGTTCAGTTCTGTCTTAAATATCAGCCCGACACATGTCGATAGGGGCCTGTAAGCATATAAAGGGCATTCGTCAGCACTCTCGGCGACGTGCCTCTCCTGCGACGGGACATCCTGCGGTTACACACGTTACTGATGCAGCAGCTGAGATGGGAAATTTACATATGATATGATGCAGCCTCTCTTCTGCAATGAAGCAGCAAAACAAATCTTTGTCCTAATTTGATTAATTTCAAATGACACATTGGATCCCTGAATTGATATTACTGTGAATGTAGTTCAGTTTATTAATATCTCGACAGTAGTGCGAATCATAAAGTGCATCCTGAATTTTGCGTGATTTTATTCATTTATTTTTAATTATCTTTCTGAAATGAAGCGGGTGTTGTAATGAGTGAAACATTCTTAATAATAATAATACAAAGTGTTGTCAATATTATTTTAAAACATCATTGAGCAGACTAAAATCTATCCATTATTTAAAAATAAATCAACTAAATATTTTAACAGCAAACAGCCCTTGTTTGTTTTATACATTCATTAATTATTTAAAATATGCTTCAAATATGTTAATAAACAATAAATACATAACTTTTTTTAATAATAATATCAATGCAACGCTGATCGCATTTCTAAATAAACCATTAAGAAATATGTTAAATGTAAATTAATAACTTATTCTACATTCTGGGAATACATATGGAGGGCCAAATTACTCAAAATAAAATGATTGAATATACATTTCAACACACTGTTAAATATATAAATCCGTAACAGAAAAGAAAGTAGATGTGACGTCCACGAAAGAAAGAAAGAAAGAAAGAAAGAAAGAAAGAAAGAAAGAAAGAAAGAAAGAAAGAAAGAAAGAAAGAAAGAAAGAAAGAAACTGGATAGATAAATTGATGTCATAGACTCAATTATACTGAACATCTCACACAGAATCTTCATAGGGCAGTTTGGAACATTTTTTCATAAGAAATAAACAAAATATTCTAGACATTGTTATTAATTTTTTGTTTAGTGCCATGCAGTCCTGTAACCTGTGTTTTCCCTGAAAACCGATTTTCCAGCGAATCTCTACATCAGATGAGATTGTCTCATTTACATGAAAGTAATGCATGTCCCGTATGGCCACACGCAGGGTATGCATTTCAGGTCTTAGGGCAACATATCTAATCAAACATAGAGTGCTGAACAGTACAGTGCAGCGTCTTGCCTCCTCAGCACATTGGCTCTGACTGGAGAGGGATATATGACCTGCCACAATGAATAGATTGAGCCATCAGCTCATGTTGATCTCTGCTGGTTATAATTCCAAAATCCATTTACTGTAGCAATGCAGCTTTATAAACAGCATTCACAACGATACAAAACCTTTTTTACGATTAAAGGTGAAGTGTATACACATGGACAGTAATCTGTGAATATTATTCAAAAATAGGTATAGAAAATATAATATAAAATATAAAAACTGTATTTTGAAATGATACTAAAATCACCCTGGCCCTCAAGTGTTACTCGGTGTTTGTGATCCTCGTTCTGATTGGTGGATTTCACTTCACAATTGTGGGTAGTGTAGTACTAATGTATTTGAAATTCTGCTACTGGAAATTGAAGTGTCCATTTTGTCTGATGTCACCAAGGCTACTGAATCAATTTAATTCAATTTGATCAAACTCATCACAAGTCCTTCGTTGTTGTTTTTTTCCTTCTTTTTTTTCTCTCCGAATATCAAGTTTTATTTGGATTGCATTACAGTAAATTTGTTTGTGAATTCAGTTTCTTGTAGACTTTAGCCTCACAGAAATCACTCTCAAATCAAGCAGCTTTTTTTGTCGAAAAACAACACGTCAAATTTGCATGACCAACTTAAACATGAGATAAATCTGCATGAGGAAATATTTCGCTCTCAATTGAAACTCTTGGATTAGTAGTGAAAGCAACAGTAAATGTGAACGCACCAGGACTTAAAGGACTAATTCACCAAAAAGAGACAATTTGCTGAATAAGTAATGAATATTCAGTTGAAGAAATGTTGCATTATATGACTTGCTCAATAATGGATCCTCTGCACTGAATGGGTACCATCAGAATGAGACAAACTCGTGATTTTAGCTGAAAGCAGTGGTTTGAAGTTAAAAATGTCTTAATGATGGATTTGTTTCTTACAAACTTGCAACGTTTCACTTCACAAGACATTAACTGATTGACTGGAGTGGTGTGGATTGCTTGTGGATTATTGTGATGTTTATATCAGCTGTTTGGACTCTCATTCTGATGGCACCCATTCACTGCAGAGGATCCATTTGTGAGCGAGTGATGTAATGTTACATTTCTCCAAATCTTATTGAAAAAACACACTTGTCTACAACTTGGATGACCTGAGGGGGGAGTAAATTGTCAGCAAATTTTAATTTTTGGATGAGCTATTCCTCTAAGTCACACAGTCCCAGTCTTGACGTTGACTGATTTCTCTATTAGTTTGCGCTCATAGTAACCATATGAATTGAGTAAAGCACCCAGCGTTTTTATCAGGCCACCATGAACCAAAGTGAACTGGGCCAGTCAAGGTTACTCTCTGCCCCTGCAAATTACCTTGGGATAGTGGATATCTTGCCTCATTACTCAGACACAAGATCTGAAGGTAATAGCTCAGAAGAGACGGACTTAGGAGGGAGTGAATGAGATTTTAAGGGGCTTGTATTTCCTTCATCTCAGCTTAGAGACCAAACAGAAACCCAATCATTCCCCTTGGAACAAATTTTGACTTTAAGAATGGAAGGACATTGGGGCACACAAATAAAAGGCCCCGTTCAAGTCAAAGAACTGCATGGAAAACTGATTAAAGAACCCGATATCCCAGCTATTTGGGTAACCGAGGTTATATTGATGGTTTATTTTCCAAAATTCCTTGCGTCAATGCCCTTTCAAATTAACTGAAGGGCTGCTTTTTGCCTCACACTATGTTTTTAATCAGTGTAGATGGATCAGACAGTTAAAACATTCATATTAAAAGGATTTCAATAACTTTAGCTTGTCTTCTGCACCCTTGGATTCATTATGTACAGGTTGGTCAAGGACTGTCCGTCTACAACATGCAATTATTGTAGAGGCCTAGGGAAGGAAGGTTTGAGTACTTGAATAACAAACTGTTTGACTATTATTATTATTATTATTATTATTATTATTTCAAAACAGTAAAATTATGGCTTTAATAATTGATCTGGCCAGTATCACTATCACCAATTTAAAGTGAAACTTTGTAAACTGTTATTAGGATTTGGGGGAATAAGAAAAATGCATGCATTAGCATGAAAATATAAGGTTGTTATATTCTGCAGTGCATGGAGTGAGGCTGGTTGGCAGGGATAGAGGCCTGGCTGCTAAATCTGTCACTGCAGGCTTTCACCCACACTCCCCATGAAATCAGTATAAAGAACTCAATTAGTACTTGCAGCCAGGTTCCCTCCCTTCCCAGCTGAGGGAAGCCTTGGGATGAAAGCGTGGAGATCACGGGAGTCTCGTGTGACTCAGACTGATGAATGGAAGGAGAATATTCATCAGCATTTGCTGCGGCTGCTTTAGGATTTCGGTCTCTTGGAAAGCAGGAAGTGTAGATATTTGGAATAGATACAAAACTGTTTGTTTAATTGCTTGCCGAAGACCTAGTAATGCCCTTGCAACCACATAACAAACAAACATCAACCACCCAGAAGAACAGGTTTTGCCTAGAAAACCACCATTTCATTACTTTTCAAAAAGTCTTAATTTATATAGGGCGCCACTCAAACACAGTAAAGTCCTAAAAAAAATGATGTTTAAGACATATAATTTCATGGATTCAGATTTGATTTTTGTTTTAAATAATATCTTTAATTATCAAATGAATCTTCTGTTTCTCAATGTTATATACAAAAGTGAGTATGTTGGGGTCACCAAAAGCAAATATGCATCCTCTGACATCTTTCAAGTTCAAGTTCAAGTTGAGCTTTATTGTCATTCCACTACATGTGTGGACATATAGTGGGACGAGATGTCGTGCCTCACAGGACCACGGTGCTGCATAAATACAGATATACAACACGAAGTAAAACAGTATAAACCTATACACAAACTAACCTACTAACCTACTGTCAGCTTTGACTATACATATGCTATATATAAAAGTGGTTACCTATACATAAACTAAAAACCAGGAAACAAAAAATACAAACTGTACAAAAAATACAAACTGTACAACTGTGCAGATGACTTCAAATACTGTACATGTGCAAAAGAGAGACATTCAAGCAGCTGGCTGGGGAACAGTGTAAGGTGATTTGTGGTGCATGAGCCAGTAAACATACATACATTACAGTCGTATATTACAGTCAGTCTTTTGTGGGATTATGGACACACAATGGTGTGTGAAAGTGTCTAGTGCATGTGTGTGTTGCTACAGGTGTTGCTACAGGTGGCTTGTGCAGGCCCGCTCACCTGAATTCCACAGAGATAAAAGTTTAACAGTTTTTTCCTGAGATGTGGTAAGGTGGGGGGGGGGGGGTGTTGTTTGGGGTTTCAGAGAGGGGCGGTGTGATGTGAGTTCAGGGCTCTCACAGCCTGGGGGAAAAAGCTGTTGAGCAGTCTGGCGGAGCGGGCTCTGATGCTCCGGTACCGTCTACCTGAGGGTAGGAGCTGGAAGAGACTGTGGGAGGGGTGGGTGGGGTCCTCCACGATACTTTTTGCTTTGCTGGAGCATCGTGTAAGGAAAATGTCCAGGATGGAGGGGAGAGGGGCACCAATGATTTTTGCAGCGGTGTTCGCTGTCCGCTGGAGGGTCTTGCGGTCTGCTGCACAGCAGTTTCCGTACCAGACAGTGATGCAGCTGGTCAGCACGCTCTCAATGGTACCCCTGTAGAAGGTGGTGAGGATGGGTGGAGGGAGGCTTGCTCTTTTCAGCCGGCGGAGAAAGTGTAGGCGCTGTTGTGCCTTCTTGGAGATAGACTTGGTGTTGGTAGTCCAGGTGAGGTCCTCTGTGATGTGCACCCCCAGGAATTTAGTGCTGCTGACTCTCTCCACAGTCGAGGTGTCGATGGTCAGTGGGGGGTGGTCAACAGAGTTTCTCCTGAAGTCCATCACAACCTCCTTTGTCTTCTCCACATTGAGGGACAGGTTGTTAGCGCCACACCATTCAGCCAGCTGTGCCACTTCCTCTCTGTAGTGCGTTTCATCGTTGTTGCTGATGAGACCTACCACTGATGTGTCATCGGCAAACTTGATGATGTGGTTGGAGCTGAACTTGGCAGTGCAGTCGTGGGTCAGCAGCGTGAAGAGCAGCGGGCTGAGCACACAGCCCTGTGGGGCCCCTGTGCTCAGTGTGGTAGTGCTCGAGGTGTTGTGGCCGACCCGAACTGACTGAGGTCTTCCGGTTAAAAAGTCCAGGATCCAATTGCAGAGGGAGTTGTTGAGGCCCAGCAGGCTTAATTTATTGATGAGCTGTTGTGGGATTATTGTGTTGAATGCTGAGCTGAAGTCGATGAACAGCATTCTAACATATGAGTCTTTATTTTCTAGGTGGGTAAATTTGTACATATGTGTTCTAGTTTGTTAACATTTCTGAGGACTGTTCTCCCCGTTCTGAATGTATTATCTTGTGTGTTGTGCCCTTGGGATGCGTGCAGAATTTTTTTTGCAGCTTTTTTTGAAATGTTGAATATGTGACGGCTTTAATGTGCAGGTGCGCAGTGTCCTACATTATGCATAAGTAAATAGCATACGAATAGAGAATAAACATAGAATCTATTTTCCTACCTAACCTATATCACGTTATATATCAACGTTATCAGTTTCACTTCATTCATTTTTGTTTATGTCTGTAAGGATGTTTTTTGGTATTATAATATGGTATGTAATATATTTATTTTCAAAAATGAATGTTTTAGGATTTTTATTGAACATCAAGCAACATTTACAGTAAATGGGCTCACTGACAAAAAACTATGTTATCATCATTAAAGTGCCTCGTGTGATTTTGGAATGTCAAATATTGTGAAATGTCAAAATTTTGAATGCCTATTTTTGTTTTAGTACAAATAAAAAGCTCAATGTCTTTTCTGAGGCAAAGAAATCCATGGGTTTTAGAAAAGGATATGACCGAATTTACAGTGAACTATTAATTTAACATGCTGTACTCTCCTGCCTTGACTGAGTAATAATAAGGTTTGCATATTAATGAGATGCTTGTATACTAATGAAGCTCCATCAGCCTGTTTAAAGGGATCAGGGGTCAAGCTCTGTTCTCTTGCTGCTAATTACAAAAAGTACATGCTGTGCAGGTACCAATCTGTTTCTTTGAGTATGTATTATGCTATAAAATGAAGTATTCTGTAGTGTACAAAATTCTTAATAAGTCCAGTGATGCATTCTTCAAAAATACCATAAGTTGGCACTTTTTGACATTAGGGGAACCAGGCATCCCAATAGTTCACTAAAACGTGTTTGGCTGTTAGGCTCACTGACTTCAAATGAATTTGAATAAGAACAATGTGTATTTTATTGCTTAGTTTGTACATGATGTTACAAATAAGTCATTTAATAAATGAATTGAAAAATAAATATTCGCTAATTTAGCTGTGATAGCACAACTATGAAAAAGGGACAAAAAGTTAAATGGTGTGAACTTGTCCAAACTATTACTTAAAATGTTGTAGAAGGTATTATGCACTCATTTATTGAAAATAAATAAATCATTTAATCAAGAATTCTTTGTAAAATTATGACATTTTATGTATGCATGCACTATGCAAATTGATTTAATGACCACCGCAGAGAAAGACGGTTTCTGTAATATATAGTTGGTTTGCTGAATATGATGACATTGTTGAGAGGGAAACACAGTGTCAACACTTTCTTTCTGGAACTTCTTTCAGGAAGTCAATACACAATGTTTCTGCCTTCTTAAGTGATTGAATCAGTCTTTTTCTTTTTACAGCCGACCAGCGAGGACGACCTCTGCCCAATCTGCTATGCACACTCCATATCAGCCATCTTCAAGCCCTGCTCCCACAAATCCTGCAAGTGAGTTGCTGCCAACATCCTATGAACAGCTCAGTTCTTCCATTCACTCTTCTATTTAAGAGATTAACACCATTCCGTTAAAGGCTTCGATGACCATTACTTGTAAATAGCATGAACACTGCCTGAAATACTAGGGACATGTTTCCACTGTTGCGATACAGTAATTCCACTGGCAGTGCTGGGTAAATTACTTAAGAATTGCAGTCCATTACTGATTACAAATTACATGATGGAAATTTTAGTTTGTAATGTAATCTATTAGATTACACACATTGAGTAATTTATTCTGACTACTTTCAGATTACATTTGACATAACATGTACATTACATCATGCCAGGGTTTCACAAACGGGTTCGTGAATGAACTGCAGAGGGCTTGTTGATAAAAAGCTAATGAATAATTAAATCATAAATAAATAACTAATCAAAACTAATCCCACTTTAAAATAAAAACAATCAAAATTAATATGAGAACAGTAAAAATATAAATATTTGAATTGTTTACCGTCATGTCATGTGACCATTAACAAACAATATATTACTTAAAATCGTAAAAAGGTTGAGTGGCCACTCCATTTTCTGACTGGTGTGTGCACTTTCATAAATCTGTAAGATGTTCCAAATGTAAGCAGTATTTATTTATATATATATATAAAGATAAATAATGTACTACCATTGCGTGAATAATATATAACCAAAAAAAGTATAATTTGATTATGAGCACTTTGAAATGTAATATACTACAAATACTAAATCCAGCAGACACAGGACGTCAATATAATATCATGTTGGCGTTGGATCAACGTTGTATTTTGGTTGAAAATGAAATTGGGTTGATATCAGTATTTTATGGCAATATGACGTTGACTTAATGTTGGATTTTGGTTACACAACCAGCTGATCTCGGTATTGGACATCAAATTAACATTAGACGTTGTATTGACATTGAATTTTAGTCACCCAACATCGCAACCGAAATTTAACCAAATATTATTTTTTAACGTTGTGTGCCTGCTGGGTAACTTGTATTTTTTACCCAGTACTGTCCAGTGGTAATGCTGTGGTCTCAGCACTGCATTGAAGTTGTCGCCATGCTGTTTGTATACATCAAAACTGCGCTCTCAATCGAATCAATTTTCTTGGCAGTTTGAGTCGCTTGACGTATATCATAAAGCGCAGCACAGATAACTCACAATGTGACGTGACTCAGCACTCTTTGGGTGATTTAAATGTCACTGATGGACCGATCTCTCGCTCCCTTGCTCACTTTGTCTTTTTTTTCAGGGCCTGTATCAATCAGCACTTGATGAATAACAAGGACTGCTTCTTCTGCAAGGCCACTATCACTGGAGTGGAAGATTACACCAAACCAGCCAGCTCTTAGTGCGCCCTTCATACACACACAAACACACACACACACACACACACACACACACACACACACACACACACACACACACACACACACACACATTTGATGTTCAAAAATCCACATTATTTAAACTTTCCCCAAAGACTTCACTTCAAAAACACATATTCAGGTTGGACTCTTTATTTCTACTCAGTCCATGTATGGTCACCATCCCGCCACTGTTGGTTCTGCCTGCATTGCCCATCTGCACTGGCGTATCATAACATTTTGTCTTCTGACGAATGGAACAAGGCCTTGCAAGGCAATAGCTCTTTCCAGGTGTCTTTGTGATGAATGGATGAGATCCTGATTAGAGTCATGTGCTCATGGTGCTGCTGAAGGAGCAGCTGAAATGCTGAATGTGGAAGATCTGCTGATAGTGATGGAGAGAGTCTCGGCACTGTCTTTGTCCCGGCTCTTTTTCTAATCTGAATTCTGATTTCATCTCCTCTCTGCTCATTTCTATTCTATCCTTTGATCTCATCTATTTCAGTCTTCTCTTTTCTCCTCCATTTTTCTCATCTTTTTTCTTGCTTCATCTCGTATTGTCTCATTTTTTCTCATCTTCATTTTTCATCTCATGTCTGCCTCTCTAATCTACTCTATTTTCCTTTCACCTTTTAGTGTCTGCCCATTTTGTCTCATCCTCTCTTTTGTGTTTTTTTCTCTTATTATTGTATCACATTCTAGTCTTTTTCTTCTCGTTTCCATCTTTTCTCTTCTTGTCTCTTCTCGTCTCATTCTTGTCTCTTCTCTTTTCTCTTCTCTCATTCTCGTCTCTTTCTGTCTCTTCTCTTCTCACAAACTCTGGTTATATTATCATATCAGGAAGTCAGATTTAAACTCCGTACCAGTGAACAGTTTTTCACATCCCTCTGTATTTGCTAATGTTTTTATACTCCGTTATGACAGCCATATTTGACATAGATGACAACAAGTAGTGTCACACTAAGCAGAACCTACAGTCACTTTGGATTGTTGTACATGATTTTCTACATGAAAAAAACAAGTAAAAAGAAACACATCTGCATAAAGCTTTTACACTTGCCTGTCATATAACATGTAATAAATGTCTTTATTACGGATTTATAAATCATCTTATAAGACAAAAAAAGATGTTTCGGGACATGGACAGTTTACACAGAGATGTAAATGCAATGTGAGACAGTGATAACAATTCCTGTTTCAGAGAAATCGTTTCATTTCCCCCCAACACTTGTTCGTTCTGCTCTCCGCTACATTTTTCCATTCGGACGGCTTTAACGTTAGATCTGTCGTTATAATAGTGTGATGTTCGTGAATGTTCTCAAACAAGCCTTAGCTTTCTTCATGCCCAGATCTTTCCTTCAGTCTGTACCATTAGGAATGCCTAGACTGCAGTTTTTGTTACAGAACACCAACAGATATCTAGATTTAAGTGCTTTGCTGTTGTGTGCATGGGGTTTTCTTTCCCTTTGCTAATGGATTATGTTACACTCAGGCTCTGCCTGCACTCAGAATCCATTGCCTTGCCGCAGCTCCCTTAAAAGGATATTCAGCCATTGTCAACTGTAATTTTCTACACCAAATAAAAGTCTAGTGGTGCGGCCCAGTATTAAAACCCACAAAAAAATTAGATGGAGTGAGCCAAGACTGGAGGTGGACCGCAGCTTTGACTGTCACAAAACAGTACGCAATTAACAACTTGTACAGAACTCGTCATATGCTTCTTACTAATGCTCACAGAATGTTTATTTAACACGCAGACAATTTGTTACGACCGATAAACCACTGAACTTCCAAACACCGTATACAACTGATAATAAGGTATGAATTATCAAAACCAAAAGAATATTTGGGTCACTACTTCTCTCATTTGGACTGTTAAAGCTTTTCTCACAGTGTGGTGTAATGTTGTTTTTAAAAAGGGGGTGCATGATATGAATGTAGGACCCCTCCCCCCTTTACTTAAAGTGTGTGCGTGCGTTTGCAGTGAGTGTGTGCCGACAACTTTAATTTAAGGTTTTTCACTCTCAGGCATCTGCTATTATTGTCAAAGGGAATTTTAGATAAGTTAAGCAATATTTAAAGGACTGTTGATGTTTTGTTTTTGTTTTTTCGAAAGAGACATGGCAATTTTTGGTTCTTTCACTTTTTTGAGTGTACATGTATTGATGTATTATTAGTATTAAATTATTTATCCTAAATTCTGTCTAATGTGCTTACTTTGTAGACACTTTCCAATTTATATATTGGCTTACTGACATATTTAATTATTAAGTATATGTTTAAACATATCCCACATTCATTCAACCCTGTTACTTGGTGGTTTCCTCGCTGTTTAAAGAAAATGGAAATTGGACTATTTGCACATCATGGTGAAAGGTAAGCATAATCTAATTTTGTTTTCTCAATTTGCGCATGCTCTAGATTGAAAATAAAGGAAAATTAGAGGAAAAGCTAGTTTCACTCAGAAATTGGTAATAACCGTTCCCTATCAGTCAGTCACGTTCGACGTAACGTCAGTGTGACTGACTAATGGGATCTCGTCCGAGAGCCCAATCACCTCCGAGTGTTAACAAAACATGACAGTGACATGACAGTTCTCATTGCGGGAACATGACCATCGCGATGCTGCGGTCCAGATGCCTCCTTGCCAAACGAGGGGGTATCCCCCTCGCCCTGCCCCGTTCTAGCGCCTCCGGGTTTCGGAGGGCTACTTCGGCTCATGGTCAGGGTGATTTGAGGATCACAGTGAGAGCTTCCCCGTCGAGTACGTCTTTGCGGGCCTCACACTCCTCCAGCGCATTGCACCATCTGGTGTTCCCGGATGAGCTTGCAGGGTCCTCGGACAGGGCACGGCCCAGCATCTCGTTGGGAGCACCAGCAGATGGTAGGATGTCGATCACTGCATCGGGGGATGAGCTAGGTTCTGGATAGGGCTGCACAATATATTGCATGCGATAGTCATGCGTATCTCTTCAGTGAAGACGGTTCTGTGATTAGCCGTAAATTAGCTTCAGCTGTTTTCAAATGGAGCGGCATTTAATACACAGAGCCGTAGTTCACGGACAAGCTACGCAATTCACGCTCAGAATCGCAGATGCATCGCATGCGATGGTGAACGTGATATTGCGTAGCTTGTCAGTGAACAACGGCTCTGTGTATTAAATGCCGCTCCATTTGAAAACAGCTGAAGCTAATTTACGGCTAATCACAGAACCGTCTTCACTGAAGAGATACGCATGACTATCGCATGCAATATATCGTGCAGCCCTAGTTCTGGAGATGACGATTCGGCTGTGCTGCCTCTGTCAGGAAGAGTAGCGTTGCCCGAGTCAGATCCAGAACTTACTGCTATGCTTTCCCGGGCAGCTGAGAGCGTCGGGCTGCACTGGAGGACTCCGTCTTCTCCAGAGTGCTCAAGGCTGGACGATTGGTTCCTGAGGGCGCAGGCCGATCGTCGGCAACCGCCTCCGGTTCCTTTCTTCCCGGGAAGTGCATGAGGAGGTGACTAGGTCTTGGAGGGCACCTTTTTCTGCCCGAAACAGGCCTAGTGCCTCCTCCGGGTGGAGAATCTTTTGTTTCCTTTTTGTTCTGTTCCGCCACTGGTACCCACTGTTCCACCCCGGGCCAGTGGTACCCAAAACTTAAAAAAAAGAGCAGTTTCCTTTTCCTCCGGGTCCCAAGAGGGCGAGGATGGCAGTGCACGAGACCCCGTCTCCACACTCCCATCTCCCTCTCCCTTCGCCAATAGGCAGGAGGGTCCGGTCCGAGGACGCGATACCTTCTCCCGCACCCCCTGCCCAGCCTTGGAGCCAGGTGAGTGTCACACCACACACTCAGACACCACTTCGGGACGCACTGCCTTTCGAGTCGGGCCCCTGTGCTCCACTTCGCTGCCCCACCGCGGGTACGCCGGTGACGCCCCTGGTCCCGCTTGTATGGTCTCTGGGGGCCTGGCTAGAGCTCCCCAGGCCGTCTCGCTGGCTCCTGAGGACCATCAGAATCGGCTACGCGATTCAGTTCACCCGGCGTCCTCCCAAGTTCAGGGGCATTCGCTTCACCTCAGTGTTGAACAAGGATGCCCCTGTCTTACGTGCAGATGTCGCGGTCCTGCTGGCAAAGGAGAGCCGGTCCCTCCAGCCAAGATGAAGTCAGGGTTCTACAGCCCCTACTTCATCGTATCCAAGAAAGGCGGTGGGTTACGACCAATCTTGGACCTGCGCATTCTGAACCGGGCCCTTCACAAGCTCCCATTCAGGATGTTGACGCAGAGACGCATCTTTCAATGCATCCGTCCTTTCGATTGGTTTGCAGCAATCGACCTGAAGGACGCCTACTTCCATGTTTCGATCCTCCCTCGACACAGACCGTTTCTCTGCTTTGCGTTCGAAGGGCGAGCAAACCAGTAACAATTTCTAAGACTGACGAGCTTAATGTATACATTGTTTATAAAAGCTAAATTGTTTTAGTTTTAAGACATATTTTGTATTTAAATGAACTATTTAACTCTGAATTTCATTATTATTTTATTCAATATTTATATTAATTGAAGTTGTTTGCTAGAAAATAAAACAATGCCAATCGAGGTTTTATACTTTACTTTTTAGTCATTTAGCAGACACTTTTATCCAAAGTGACTTACAAATGAGAACAAGGAACTAAAACTATAAGTTACAAATCTATCGATATTATATATACACGTTTAAGAAAATGAAGGAATTAAATAAAATGACAAATGCATAAAACAACATTTCAAAACTAAACATTTAAATTAAAACAAAAAAATAAAGCTAAAAACAAGTCAAAATATTCAAACAACAAAATGTACAAGTATAAATATGATTCTAACATGACACTAAGCCAAACACCCATATATATATATATATATATGTGTGTGTGTTATTTAATTCCCATGTAGTATGTTGAAGTAACGGTGAAGTATAAGTATGTTATACTATTCAAATATACGTCCAGAATATGGGTAAAAGGGTTGAAATATTACAAAACGTACACAAATAAAAATACATTTTTGTATTTAAATGCACCAATTGACCCTTAATCCGAAATGTAATTATTATTGTATCCGATACTTCTATTAGTCAACTTGAATCCTGGAAAATAAAACCAAGCCAATCAAGGTATTATACTATTCAAATATGCACAAAATATGGGTAACGGTTGAAAAATGTTAAACTCTTCAAACGACAAATTCTTACAAATGTATAATTATAGAATGAAAATAAAACTCAGTTTGGGTTAATGTGTGAATATAATATTCCGTTTAACCTCCTGATATTAACACACAACATTGTTTCAGTTATACATTGTCGAAAATGGGAACTTCAAAGAATTGAAATCCCTATTTTGAACCCTATTTGTCTGTACAACATCTTTTTACCATTATCAGAGAGTTGTTAACATAATTTGATGTGTGATTGTGTGGCGACTGATTTATAATACTTTCTTTCAGTAGCTTATGTTTGTCTAAAACATTACAGATATCTAGCATCGCTGTGTCAGACAGTACTACATTGAATTTTAATGACAGCAACCTTGGCAATGCACAGTAGCTGGTGGCCAAAACATTCCTGCTGTCTGTTCCAAAACAGGGTTTGCCAATCCAATGCTGTAAATAAGAGATGGAGTTTGTATCCCAAGGAGGACGCTGCACTCTTTTGAACAAGTCTTTTGAACCCAGCATCATTCACTCTAGTTCTCTCTCTCAGGCATAAAGTTGGTTCAACATTGTATATTAAAAGAAATGTCAACACCAGGCAGCTTTGAAATGATCGTCCTACCTTGGACTCATTGAGCTGTAATTGATAATGTTTTTGGTGTGAAAGAGTCTTTGGTTATAGTGGGTGCACAGTAATGAAGGATCGATTGTAAAAGCCTCCTGTTGGGTTGGCTTCACTGGGCCGCGTCTTCTTTTCCCCAGAGGTCTAGAATTAAAAAAAATGGTGATTTAGCAGCTTACTTGCGTACTCCTTGCAATAACGTTTGTAAAAGATAAGACCAATAAGCAAAGTTAAAGGTTGGTAAGAGTGTTTCAAAAAAGTTTCAATATTATTCTATATTTAAATAGATGGAAGATATTATAACAATGTATTGAAAGCATCTAACGCTCATACAAATGAAGAACATAATTATGTGTTACTTATTGTCAGTATTTTATGTACTGCCAACTTAAGAGTCATACAATAACGTAGGTTTTATGAATTCACATTGAAATGATACAAAGCATGTCAAAAGTAAGCATTT
Source organism: Oxygymnocypris stewartii (assembly GCA_003573665.1). Lineage (NCBI taxonomy): Eukaryota > Metazoa > Chordata > Actinopteri > Cypriniformes > Cyprinidae > Oxygymnocypris > Oxygymnocypris stewartii. The sequence goes on along the minus strand of QVTF01019827.1, from coordinate 2,345,215 downwards.
TATATACAATCGTTATTCAAGCAGTGCAATAATTTCCTCTTGTATATTTTAATGTTGCATCTAAAATCTTAACTTTCATTTACATACACTGATTTTGTAAGTTTAAATTTCAGCATTTGTTACTTTTAATTTATGGTAATAAATAGTGTATCCATGTCAACGCATTATGTTCAAACAACGTTTTAAATGTGCTACATGTTGATATTGTAAGTTTTCGTGTCAGCATATAAAACCTCAATGTTTAATGTACTGTATAAACAATTCTAGCGACATAAAATATGTTCAAATTGAAAGTGTTTGTAAACTTTACATATTAACAACTTTAGACACATACAGTATGATAGTGTATGTTAATATTGTAGTTTTATTGTCAGTACCTACTTCAGAAAAGTACAGTACGTTAATATTTTGTATTAGTTTCAGCCTTTAATAAACCCTCTTAAGCATGGACCGCTTAAAAGAAGTACAATATGTTGATATTTTACTTTTAAGTGTTTACTTTTAAAACCTTACCACGTTTGCATTTGAGCAAAGTTAGAGACATGCCATATGTTTATAATGTTTTAGGGTCTAAAACAACCCCATTGTATATAATATGTTGACATTTAATGTTTTAAGTGTTCATATGAACAAATTAAAAGATACATGATTTGTTGATATTTTAGATTGTAGTGACAGAATCCTATGTCTTTTACATTTAGTGGTGACTTTATATAGTAATGATATTTTTAGTGTTACAATCATTCAGAATGCAGTGGGTTTTTTGTTTTTTTGTGGTGGTGGGGGGGGGGGGGTGCCGTTGACAGTTCAAAAGTAAAATGCCTTAATAATGGATTTGTTTCTTACAAACACAAAGTATTTCGCTTCTTAAGACATTAACTGATGGATTACTTGTGGATTATTGTGATGTTTTTATCAGCTGTTTGGACTTTCATTCTGATGGCACCCATTCACTGCAGAGCATCCATTGCTGAGCAAGTGATGCAATGCTATGTTTCTTCAAATCTGATGAAGAAACAAACTCTACATCTTGGATTGCCTGAGTACATCGTTTACTTTTCCTTAAATACACTGATAATTTGTTTCAATGTCAAAATGTTATGTTTGAACTACTTAAAATACATTGTGATTTGTGATTTCAGTGTCTACATGTATACAGTATCGAAACTGTGTCTTTGTAGACTTATAGCAAAAGCTCTGAATACGACTGAGATCAACCTGCAACATCAGTGAGTTTTTTCAATGCCTCTTTCTTTTTATGAGAGATAGATATAAGATTAGAAGATTTAACCCTTTCAACCCGCAGCATAAGGTGGAGAGAAAAGAACAGGGTCTTGAATCGGCGGGTGGAGCGTCGTCCCTCACCGCACACCGTTCTTCAGCTTTCCATTGATCTACTGCCTAGAACCTGAACCCCGGGCCGGCAGGCTGCCGGGGGGCTTATAGATCGTCTTCAAAAATAGCCTGTCCAGAGAGGAAGAGGACGGGATAAAGGGTGGAGAGAGAGTCTGGCAACGAGAGACTCCTCCCTCCCCAGGCAGGCCACCGATAGCACCCCGGGTGTATTTATAGATGAACGACAGCAAACCTGAACCTGGATCAATACGCTCTGGGACAAAACACGATCTGACCGCTGCAGGGCCGGCAACCTGGCTGAGAGTACTGGCCCCTGGGACGCAGAACAGGGAAAAACCTCAGGGCCTTGTTGGAGAAAAAAAAAATCAAGATGAATGGATGAGAGAAATCTGAAAGATTTTTTTATGGCAGATATACAAAAAAAACAAGTCACTTTTATTTGTCTTTAAATTTTTGCAGTGCAAAATAGAAGCTTACTGTAAATTGAATTGTGAATTGTTCCCGTTCTGTATACTGATTGGTCAGTTTTAGTGTTAGGATCAAGGTTTCTTTGGAAATGTAATAGGTTACAGATTACAAGTGTACTGTTACTATATCAATTACTTTATTAAAGTAATGCAACTGATGACATTTTTGATTGCTTATCTAAATTTTTTGCAACTGTTAACCAGTTAATCAAATATCAGACAGGTTGTAGCCTAAAGCTTTCAGCAGCAATGTGGATTGATGTAATTGGCAGACGTGGTGTGCTGCAAATCCAAACAAGAGAACTAATCAAAAGCACCAAAATAGCATTGCTTTACTAAACAGCCTTTAACTGGCACGAGGCGTTGTGCACATCAAAAACAAGCAAAGCAACAAATCATTGTTATTCAACATATCCTAGCTTTTATACAGAAAATCTGCAGATGTAAACTGCAATGTAATTCCAATTTTTATTTGCATTTATTTTTACCCTGTAACTAACGGATTGCAGTTGCATTTAATTTGGGCAACACTTTATTTCCAGGTGTCCTTGTTAACACGTTACATTTACTAACTGTTATAATAACACCAAATTATGCATATTTTTCAGGTAAGAAACCCGAAGCCAAATCCTAACCCTAACATTATAGTAAGTACATGTCATTAATTAATATTACTCAGTACTTAAATGGATAATTACACTTTAACAAGGACACCTTCAAATAAAGTGTAACCCTATATTGTAATTAAATTACAATCAATCAAGCAAGCAATCAATAAATGGTGATTTACTAATTGTTTTAGGTCACACGTATATCGCGATCTTGCAAAAATACTTACATAAATATGTACAACCTAAATAGTAAAAAACAGTATGTTGAAAATAATTGTATTTTGTTTTATTTAATTAGCAGGTTTGTCCAGATTTGTCCTAATGGAGTTCTAGTTTCTATAATTTTTACCAAATGTATAATATTTAATGCAGCGTATTTATCTCTTGAGCAATAGAAATCTGGGCTCAGTTTCAAGCAGATCTCAGTCTTGAGGCTCAAATGTGTTATTCTGTCCTCAACGCAGATGTAAACAAGGAGTGTGTTAAACTGGGCAATGCTTCCCTCTAGAGGTAAACGTAAGAAATGCATCCCTTATCTCTATCATAATGGTTAATTTGATTATACTGCAGTCTATGAACAAATTACGTTATGCAGGCCTGTCGTGATTCCAAGGCCCAAAACTTCCAAACAACCAAAACGACTTAAAAAAACTTGATTTAGTTAGACGATATTAAAACTAGTACAAAACCAGTTTTCAAAGCCTACTACCTAAAATTGGAAGTATTCGCCTCATAAAACTAAAATCAACTTTTATACTGATACACATATGTATGAAAGCATCAATTGCAATGAGATACATACAGTACCTCAGCACACGATTCCCAACCAAGATGAGGATCAACAAATGTTAAATTAGTAAAAATATGAACTCTGATCCACATGACAGCTAACTGACAGTGACAACAGCAGCAGCATAAATTAAGCCAGTACAATGTAAAACAATGATAATATTGTAATAACTGTTAACAAAACAATGTTTGCAATCTGCAATGCATGCTGGGACCTTGTGCAAAATTGTTCAGTGTACAATTGTTTGACTCGATTTGAAAAGTTGAACATTTGGATGTGTTGTGAACAAATACTTGAGTATCTAAGTAAAGTAAGTCAAACAGCTTTCGCTAGCGACATGTTTAGAGCATTTTTGTTCGGTTCGCACAAAACAAAATTGAACTGACTTGGACAAAAAATTATTTGCTCAGGCTACTTTTTTACATTTGTTCGTGGAACTTTTAGAAAGTTAGATTTTTTGCAGTTTACATATGAAGATTTTATTTGCAAAAACAGATAACTCTGGTTTTTAAAAGGTTTAAAAAATCATGTATTTTATTGTGTTAGTTGTATTTTTAGTTGTTAGTTTTATTGCTGTATTTTTGTTGTTATTGTTTACCTAGTCAAAATAACCCAACTGCAGTTTGATTGAGATTAATTGGAATGCACAATGAAAAAAACATATATTTTTTTAATGGTTAAAATTATCTGTTTTTGCAAATATTCTTTTCAACATTTTACCGTGAATTTGTTTTGTTTGTTTTTTGTTTTGCAGTGAAAATGACCAGATAGCATCTACCTTGATGTATAAAGCAACAAAGAAAATCCAATTCTGCTTAAAAAGCACATGCATAATATTGTGGTATATAAATAGGCATATCATAATCATAATTCAGTGTCATGGGTTTTCCAAACAGTCCTGTTTTATGAAGATCTGGCTCTTTACTGCCTTCTGCTGTCAAACAACGCTATTAGCAGGCCTATTCAAATCATTCTGTTCAGAAGCAATATTTGTATTAAAATCAGCATAAACTAAAAGAAGTACAAAACCCATAAACATAAACACTTTTCATTTAAACATACTTTTCAAGTATTTCATTTTTTTCCATACATGCATACCATGAATGGAAATTTGGGGAGAAGTCTAAATAATTATCATGAAAATAAAATGTAATAATCATAAGCAATATAATATTATTTATGCAAGATATCATTTATTATGTTTATTTTAATTATGTGGTGTGTTATATAATCTGGGACATAAACTTGAACAAGGCAAAAGTTGCTAATATGCACAACAAACTTAATAGGCTGTAATACTAATCAACATATGCTTACCCATTTCTATAAAATCATATTTCTGTAGACTGTCCCTGCTGCATGTAGGGTAATAAGTGAAAGCACTCAGTATGGAGTCTCCAGTGGATAAATAGTCAGTGCTGAAGAAACTCAGATCATTAAACTCATGCAGAGAGAGTTTTACACTGATGTTTCTATACTGCCCTATATTTCACCACCGTGCTTCAAGATCACATAATCTCAGTGAATCACTAAAAGACATTCACCATTAAATTACATTATAAGCTTAATAAATGTTTAAACAAATAAATGAATAAACTAAAACATCACCATCATTTTTCTTCTTCATCTGCTCAAATGTAATACCCAGTTCAATAGTAAATATGCCAATGTCAAGTCAAATGAGCGGTGATAAGTGCTCAGTGAGAGTTCACGCACTGCATCTGATATTTAGATATTTTAATGGAATGAAGGAACTGACATTTATTTCTAAATTTTAGTCATCTTTGCAAAACTCATTTCTGAACGACACCAGCCCAAGACCGATAAAGACGATAAAACTCTCTAATCAAGATTGACTGCAAATTACAAACATAAACAGAGCATAGACGATACAACCACTGCATTACAAGGTCTACATTTAAAGTTGTTGTTGTTGATTTTTTTATTGTTATTATTATTTTAATTTAGCATTTTGGCTGCATCTCAGCGTAATTTTTTAAGTCAAACGTTTTAGTTTCAAGGAAAAATGCTCTCAATATCAGTTGAATATTGATATTCTACAATGTCTATGCTGAATTGACCTTTTTCTAGCTCAGCTCAACTTTTCAACCCTGTTACCAAGTTACATTTTATGAAAAGTGTGTGTGTGTGTGTGTGTGTGTTTGTGTGTGCTCTCTCATGTGGAGAGAAAACTGGAGTGAGGTGCAGAGGTGCTGTGTGTGTGTGTATGTGTGTGTGTGTGTGTATGTTCTCTCATGTTGAGAGAAAACAGGAGTGAGTTGCAGTGTGTGTGTGTGTGTGTTCTCTCACGTTGAGAGAAAACAGGAGTGAGTTGCAGTGTGTGTGTGTGTGTGTGTGTGTGTGTGTGTGTGTGTGTATGTTCTCTCATGTTGAGAGAAAACAGGAGTGAGTTGCAGTGTGTGTGTGTGTGTGTTCTCTCACGTTGAGAGAAAACAGGAGTGAGTTGCAGTGTGTGTGTGTGTGTGTGTGTGTGTGTGTGTGTGTGTGTGTGTGTGTGTGTGTTTGTGTGTGCTCTCTCATGTGGAGAGAAAACTGGAGTGAGGTGCAGAGGTGATGTGTGTGTGTGTGTGTGTGTATGTATGTTCTCTCATGTTGAGAGAAAACAGGAGTGAGTTGCAGTGAGTGTGTGTGTGTGTGTGTGTGTGTGTGTATGTATGTTCTCTCATGTTGAGAGAAAACAGGAGTGAGTTGCAGTGTGTGTGTGTGTCTCTCACGTTGAGAGAAAACAGGAGTGAGTTGCAGTGAGTGTGTGTGTGTGTGTGTGTGTGTGTGTGTGTGTGTTCTCTCATGTTGAGAGAAAACAGGAGTGAGTTGCAGTGTGTGTGTGTGTGTGTGTGTGTGTGTGTGTGTGTTCTCTCACGTTGAGAGAAAACAGGAGTGAGTTGCAGTGAGTGTGTGTGTGTGTGTGTGTTCTCTCATGTTGAGAGAAAACAGGAGTGAGTTTCAGTGTGGTGTGTGTGTGTGTGTGTGTGTGTGTGTTCTCTCATGTTGAGAGAAAACAGGAGTGAGTTGCAGTGAGTGTGTGTGTGTGTGTGTGTGTTCTCTCATGTTGAGAGAAAACAGGAGTGAGTTGCAGTGAGTGTGTGTGGGTGTGTGTGTGTGTGTGTGTGTTCTCTCATGTTGAGAGAAAACAGGAGTGAGTTGCAGTGAGTGTGTGTGTGTGTGTGTGTGTGTGTGTGTTCTCTCATGTTGAGAGAAAACAGGAGTGAGTTGCAGTGAGTGTGTGTGTGTGTGTGTGTTCTCTCATGTTGAGAGAAAACAGGAGTGAGTTGCAGTGAGTGTGTGTGTGTGTGTGTGTTCTCTCATGTTGAGAGAAAACAGGAGTGAGTTGCAGTGAGTGTGTGTGTGTGTGTGTTCTCTCATGTTGAGAGAAAACAGGAGTGAGGTGCAGAGGCAAGTCCTTCAGCCGGAGGATTATTCATTTAACTTTTTGTGTGACAGGGTCGTTACAGTTGCCAAAAAAAATTATTTGGGTTTTTTATTTATTTAATTAGTTATTTAATAACTAATTATTTAGTTATTAAAAATAAAAAATAAATAAGCAAGACCAGACCAAGTGACAAAAATTAACCCAAAAGTAGTGTAATGCATTACTTTCCATAAAAAATAAAGTAACGCAATTAGTAATGTTTTTAGGGAGTAATGCAATAGTTAATGCATTACGTTTATATATATATATATATGATAATATATATATAATGGTAAAATGATAAATATATATATATGAAATATATCATATTTCAAGTATATATATATATATATATATATATATATATATATATATACTTGAAATATTTCTTGTTTTCTTTTAAGTAATGAGCTCAAACTGCAGCAGTGAAGAAGAGCTCAAGCGCTAGGTCATCATAAGTGATTTTTCACTTTTATATGTCTTTTATGGGAGGGATTATGGCTGTAGGAGATGATAAGTCACTTTATTGCTTTCCACTTCACAGATAATAGGAGAGGAGATGAATATGAACAGTCTTCAGAGAGCAGAAGCAAGATGAAAAAAAACTGTAAGCATTTGGTTTGGATGATGTTACTACAAAAACTTCTAGGTAACACCAACATCAATCGGTAAAATTACAATTAATTATGAAAAATGATACAACATTACAGTTCATTATGAATACCTTTCCCTCTGTTTCTCACATTCTTCTTTTCTTCTATATGTTTTGTTCCACAATCTGGTCTGGTAATGAAATGTGGATTAGAAATCCTTCTCTGAGCGCTAGCTGACAGATGTTAGTTTACTAATGTCAAAACATGCTATCGATTGACGCCGCTTACAGTGAGATCTTTATCTGAGCTGAATATTGACAGATCCTCTGCATTTTCACCTGTACAGCAGGACATATATTCAATCAGCACAGAGGAGGATCGTAGTGTTAATGCAGTGACTCTGCACTGCATCATGGGTGGAGTGAAATTAATGAAAATGAAGCCTCAGATAAAGCTGCTGTATGTGTGGATATGAAGTGCCTCATGACTAATGATCGTGACACTGTTGTGAATCTCCTCCTTAAGTCAAATGAGAGTCGTGTTTCAGCTGAATTCAGGCCACAGCATGAAGCATGCTTCACAAAGAAGGCAATCACTGTGGGAAGCTCTAAAATATTAAATGAGTTGGATATGTGGATGGATATGCACATGCGTATGGACAGTATTAAAATAAACAACAATAAAAGCATAAACTAATAAATAGCCATAAAAGTTAATCAGATACTTGATTATTAATAGACATACATTTACACATTTATAATTTATAAATATATATATATATATATATATATATGTAATGAATTAGGTTGAATAGCTGTCAATTTAAGTCAACCAAGCTATGCTTAATTTTGTTCATTCTGTGGTGTAAAAAAGTTTGCATTAGCAATTAAAAAAAAACATGGTCAGGTCAAAGTGTCTGAATATTTTTTGGTTCCAAATCTTTGTCAGTTTTAATGGTAGTAACTGTTAAATAAATTTAAATAAATTTTGGTTTGACTATATATTTTTATATATATATATATATATATATATATATATGATTTAAATTTCAGATTATAATTTAACATATTGTATATTAACAGATTAAATGTATACAAATCAGGAATGATAATTCAAATATATTGAATTCATTGCTGAAAATTCTTATCGTGAATTGTTAAATTAATACTTAAATTAAATATAATACATTTAGATACATGAAATACATTAGTATACACATATATATATATATATATATATATATATTATATTTATTTGGCAAAATCTTTTATATAAGATCATATAATTAAGGTAGTAAAGTATTATTTCCGTGACATGAAATCATTTAAATCATTAAATTCACACATGTGTGGCCAAGTATGGTGACCGATACTCGGAATTAGTGCTCTGCATTTAACCCATCCAAGTGCACACACACACAGTAGCAAACACACGCACACACAGTAGTAAACACACACCGGCGCCCGGGGAGCAGTTGGGGGTTCGGTGTCTTGCTCAAGGGTCTCACCTCAGTCGTGGTATCAAAGGTGGAGAGAACGCTCGTTATTCACTCCCCCCACGGACAATTCCTGCCAGACCCGAGATTCGAACCCATAACCTCAGGTTACAAGAACGATGCGCTATCCATTAGGCCAAAACTACCCCAGCACTCTCTCTCTATATATATATGTAAAAGTAAAATGATGCACAATAGTTTTGTAAACTTTGAGAGATGACTCATTGGCCAATAATACAATTATTTATTTATTTCAAGTCAAGTCACCTTTATTTATATAGCGCTTTTAATAATAGAAATTGTGTCAAAGCAGCTGCACAATATCAAAATAGGAAAATAGTCTATCACTAATGTAAAATTACAAGATTAAACACTAAATTTGAATGAACCAAATTGCAATGAACCAAAACTCCATCAGTGACATAATGGAAAAAAAAAACCTTGGGAGAAACCATGCTCAGTCTGAGGACCAGTTCTCATCTGGCCAGACGAACCAGCAGTTTGTTCCAACGGCAGCAATGGCAGATTGTAAGGGTTCAACTGGTTCCAGTGGTCTTTTCCCGATGGCTGTCTAGGTGACGAGGTCTTCACTGGGTATCTGTCTCTGGGGCTCATCTATGTGTCCTGGTCTCCGCTGACATTCAGAGCTGTAGAGGTCGTCTCTAGGTGATGATCCACCATCTGATCTGATACGAACTGGATCTGTTGACTGCAGTGATCATCTGATCTGGATACGAACTGGATCTGTTGACTGCAGTGATCATCTGATCTGGATACGGACTGGATCTGGTGACTGCAGTGATCATCTGATCTGGATACGGACTGGATCTGTTGACTGCAGTGATCATCTGATCTGGATACGGACTGGATCTGGTGACTGCAGTGATCATCTGATCTGGATACGGACTGGATCTGTTGACTGCAGTGATCATCTGATCTGATACGAACTGGATCTGGTGACTGAAGTGATCATCTGATCTGGATACGGACTGGATCTGGTGACTGCAGTGATCATCTGATCTGGATACGGACTGGATCTGTTGACTGCAGTGATCATCTGATCTGATACGAACTGGATCTGGTGACTGCAGTGATCATCTGATCTGGATACGGACTGGATCTGTTGACTGTAGTGATCATCTTATTTGATACGAACTGGATCTGGTGACTGCAGTGATCATCTGATCTGATACGAACTGGATCTGGTCACTGCAGTGATCATCAGATCTGATACGAACTGGATCTGGTGACTGCAGTGATCATCTGATCTGGATACGGACTGGATCTGTTGACTGCAGTGATCATCTGATCTGGATACGGACTGGATCTGTTGACTGCAGTGATCATCTGATCTGATACGAACTGGATCTGGTGACTGCAGTGATCATCTGATCTGGATACGGACTGGATCTGGTGACTGCAGTGATCATCTGATCTGGATACGGACTGGATCTGTTGACTGTAGTGATCATCTGATCTGATACGAACTGGATCTGTTGACTGCAGTGATCATCTGATCTGGATACGGACTGGATCTGTGGACTGCAGTGATCATCTGATCTGATACGAACTGGCTCTGTTGACTGCAGTGATCATCTGATCTGATACGAACTGGATCTGGTGACTGCAGTGATCATCTGATCTGGATACGGACTGGATCTGGTGACTGCAGTGATCATCTGATCTGGATACGGACTGGATCTGTTGACTGTAGTGATCATCTGATTTGATACGAACTGGATCTGGTGACTGCAGTGATCATCTGATCTGATACGAACTGGATCTGGTGACTGCAGTGATCATCTGATCTGATACGAACTGGATCTGGTGACTGTAGTGATCATCAGATCTGATACGAACTGGATCTGGTGACTGCAGTGATCATCTGATCTGATACGAACTGGATCTGGTGACTGTAGTGATCATCTGATCTGGATACGGACTGGATCTGTTGACTGCAGTGATCATCTGATCTGATACGAACTGGATCTGGTGACTGAAGTGATCATCTGATCTGGATACGGACTGGATCTGTTGACTGCAGTGATCATCTGATCTGGATACGGACTGGATCTGTTGACTGCAGTGATCATCTGATCTGGATACGGACTGGATCTGGTGACTGCAGTGATCATCTGATCTGATACGAACTGGATCTGGTGACTATAGTGATCATCTGATCTGATACGGACTGGATCTGTTGACTGCAGTGATCATCTGATCTGGATACGGACTGGATCTGTTGAATGTAGTGATCATCTGATCTGGATACGGACTGGATCTGGTGACTGCAGTGATCATCTGATCTGGATACGGACTGGATCTGGTGACTGCAGTGATCATCTGATCTGGATACGGACTGGATCTGGTGACTGCAGTGATCATCGGATCTGGATACGGACTGGATCTGTTGACTGCAGTGATCATCTGATCTGGATACGGACTGGATCTGGTGACTGCAGTGATCATCTGATCTGGATACGGACTGGATCTGTTGACTGCAGTGATCATCTGATCTGGATACGGACTGGATCTGTTGAATGTAGTGATCATCTGATCTGGATACGGACTGGATCTGGTGACTGCAGTGATCATCTGATCTGATACGAACTGGATCTGGTGACTGTAGTGATCATCTGATCTGGATACGGACTGGATCTGGTGACTGCAGTGATCATCTGATCTGATACGAACTGGATCTGGTGACTGTAGTGATCATCTGATCTGGATACGGACTGGATCTGGTGACTGCAGTGATCATCTGATCTGGATACGGACTGGATCTGGTGATTGCAGTGATCATCTGATCTGGATACGGACTGGATCTGTTGACTGCAGTGATCATCTGATCTGGATACGGACTGGATCTGTTGACTGCAGTGATCATCTGATCTGGATACGGACTGGATCTGTTGAATGTAGTGATCGTCTGATCTGGATACGGACTGGATCTGGTGACTGCAGTGATCATCTGATCTGGATACGGACTGGATCTGGTGATTGCAGTGATCATCTGATCTGGATACGGATGGGATCTGTTGACTGCAGTGATCATCTGATCTGGATACGGACTGGATCTGGCTATTGCAGTGATCATCGGATCAGGTGGCTACGGTGACCTTGGAATAAGAGAGAAACAGACTAATATTAGCGTAGATGTTAATCTTCTTACGGTGTAACAAGTACATTGTGTTTTATGGGAATTGTTCCCGGTTCCGGATGACCTAATTAATGCAGCCTAACAATCTTTTTACGGATTTGAATATTAGAAATGTATTAGTGTATTATGTGTACGCCAGGTTAAAGAGATGGGTCTTTAATCTAGATTTAAACTGACAGTGTGTCTGCCTCCCGAACATTTTTAGGTAGATTGTTCCAGAGGTTGGACACTAAATAGAAAAAGATCTGCTGCCCGCAGTTGATTTTGATATTCTAGGTATTATCAAATGACTAGAGTTTTGAGATCGTAGCGGACATAGAGGACTATAATGGGATAATAGCTCAATCGAATACTGATGAGGTAAACAATTCAGGGCTTAATAAGTAATTAACAAGATTTTAAAATCTATATGATGTTTAATTGGGAGCCAGTGCAGTGTTGACAGAACCGGACTAATGTGGTCATACTTCCTGGTTCTAGTAAGGACTCTAGCTGCTGCATTTTGAACCATTTGTAGTTTGTTTATTATTTGTGCAGAACAACCACTCAATAAAGCATTACAATAATATAACCTTGAGGTCATAAACACATTAATTAACATTTCTGAATTTGACATAAATAGGTCTCAGTTTAGATAAATTTTTAAGATGAAAAAATGCAGTTTTACAAATGCTGTAAACGTGGCTGTAAAAGGAGAGATTGCTATCAAATAGCACACCTAGGTTCCTGTCTGATGATGAAGAATCGAGAGAGCAGCCATCAAGTGTTAGACAGTGTTCTAGGTTATTACTTGTGGGGTTTTTAGGTCCGATAATTGACACCTCTGTTTTTTTTCTGAATTTAGCAATAAGAAATTACTCGTCATCCAGTTTTTTTTATCGACTATGCATTCCATAAGTTTCTCAATTTGGTGTGTTTCACCGGCCGTAAATAAACATAGAGCTGAGTATCATTAGCATAACAGTAAAAGTTGACCCCTTGTTTCCTGATGATATTTCCCAAGGGTAACATGTAAAGCGTGAAAAGTGATGGCTCTAGTAAAGAGCCTTGAGGTACTCCATACTGCGCTTGTGATTGATATGATACCTCTTCGTTCACTGCTACTAATTGATGGCGGTCAGATAAGTACGGTTTGAACCATGCTAATGCACTTCCACTAATGCCAACAAAGTTTTCTAGTCTATTTAAAAGAATGTTGGGATCGATAGTGTCGAACGCAGCACTAAGATCCAGTAGCACTAATAGAGAGATACAACCACGATCAGATGATAAGAGCAGGTCATTTGTCACTCTAATGAGAGCAGTCTCAGTACTATGAGATGGTCTAAATCCTGACTGGAAATCCTCACAGATATCATTTTTCTCTCCCTGTGAGGATATTACCTTTTCTAGTATCTTTGACAGAAAAGGGAGATTCGAGATTTGAGATTCGAGATTGGAATTTAGTTAACTAGATCTTTGGGGTCAAGTTATGTTTTTTTAATGAGAGGTTTAATAACAGCCAATTTGAAAGTTTTGGGGATATATCCTAATGACAATGACAAATTAATAATAGCCAAAAGAGGATCTATGACTTCTGGAATCACCTCTTTTAGTAGTTTAGATGGAACAGGGTCTAACATACATGTTGTAGGTTTAGCCAATTTAACAAGTTTATACAATTCTCTCACCCCCCCCCCCCCCCATTATAGTAGAGAATGGGTGTAATTGTTCCTCAGGGGATCTACAATTCACTATTTGATGTGATTTTGTAGCTGATGGCTGCATGGTTACAATTTGATCTCTAACAGTATCGATTTTGGAAAGTAAAATAGTTCATAAAGTCATTCCTGCTGTGCTCTTGGGAAATGTTAACACCTATTGATGTTTTTAATTTTGCCACTGTATTGAATAAATACCTGGTGTTTTGTTTGTTTTCTTCTAAAAGAGACAAAAAGTGATCAGATCTAGCATTTTTTTTATGTTTTTCTGTAGGATAGGTTACTTTCTCGTCAAGCAATGCAAAATACCTCTAGTTTAGTTTTCCTCTAGCTGCGTTCCATTTTACGGGCTGCTCTCTTTAGGGCGCGAGTGTGCTCATTATACCACGGCGTTGGACTCTTTTCCTTAATCTTCCTTAAGCATAAAGGAGCAACCGTATCTAAAGTGCTAAAAAATTGAGAATCCATAGTTTCTGTTACATCATCAAGATTTTCTGTGCTGTTGGATATGCTGGGGAACTGAGATAAATCAGGAAGATTACTTACAAAGCAGTCTTTTGTGGTATAAGTGATGGTTCTATGATACTTGTAACAAGGAGTTGAATTTACAGCTTTAGCTATATGAAGTTTACACAAGACTGGGTAATGATCTGAGATATCATCACTTTGCTGCTGAATTTCAACACCATTAACATCAATTCCATGTAACAGTATTAAATCTAGAGTATGTTTTCGACAATAAGTAGGTCCTGACACGTGTTGTCTAACCCTGATAGAGTTCAGAATTTCTGAATCCTAATGCATCTTTGCATTATCAATGTGGATATTAAAATCACCCACAATTAAGACTTTATCTGCAGCCAGCACTAACTCACTAAATCACGGGGGATTTATTATTAATAATGTTCTCTAGATAATGTTATATGAAGCACCATTACTTCAAATGAGTTATACTTAAATCCTGTCTTCGGAAAAATACAGAGAATATTGCTATAAATTGTAGCAACACCTCCCCCTTTGCCTTTTGGACGCGGCTCATTTTTATAACAGTAATCTTGGGGGGCAGACTCATTTAAAATAACATATTATCTGGTTTTAGCCAGGTTTCTGTCAAAGAGAGCACCTCTAGTTTATGATCAGTGATCATATCATTTCCAAAAAGCACTTTCGTAGAAAGGGACCTGATATTCAATAAGCCAAGCTTTATCATGTGTTTATCTTTGTTCTATACATTTTTTATTTGCTGAACATCAATTAAGTTGTTACTCATATATCATATGTATTTTCTAGTTCGGGGAACAGACACTGTCTCTGTAGTGTGATATCTAGGTGAAGGAGTCTCTATGTGCTGATAATTAAATGAATTAATCCATTAATGAATGAATTAATTCATTCATTCATTCAAACAGAACTGATTCACTATTACCAACTGTTGGATCCCAAAAAACTGCAGTAGTTCAATTAATCTCTTATAGTTCGCCACTGCTAACTGAGATAAATTAGCATTAATGTGGATAATATTTGTGTGAAATCTCAGTTTTGGTTTCATCAGTTCATCTTTTCTTCTCAGTGCTTTCTTTTGTCGGTTCCACTGGAATCTCAGCTCATCTGACAATGACCCAAAGATACATGTTGACATCTCACTGCTGGTAAAAGCCTCGGCCAGCCAATCACAGGCCGACATGGCAGCGGCTCCAATGTTCTGCCCCACGGAGCGCGACTGCGTCTCTTTCCAGACGGGACCGAGCCGCTGGGAAGCAGCAGTATTGATGGCTTCCCTCCATGAAATGTAATGGATAGTAGAGGCTTGAAGACTTAACGCTCTCTGAGCGAACGCGTTGTGTGTGGCAATATCCTGCCTGGACACCCGGCTGACCCTGTTGACGGCTGAATGAAGGTGTTTTCTGAGGGGCTGATATGAGTCTGAGCAGGCGACAGAAGCCTGAGGCAGTGGACGGGTTTGATGCGTCAGAGGCTTTGTATTTGGACAGTGTGGAACTGTTATTATTGCTCGCAAATGAAGCTAAGATATTGTAGTGATGGACCAGGTCTCAAATTAGTGGTATTGCTACTTATACATACACACAGAAAAATAAGAGTTTAAAATTGTACCTTTTTGTGTACAACAGCTTGTCCCTGAAGCAGTACCCTTAAAATGACATATTTGCACCTTTTTTTACCCCTAATAGGTACATATTAGTACCTTGGAATAATATATATATATATATATATATATATATATTCATTATGATATTTTGAACATAGATACATGTACAGAAATGTATCTAATATAAATAAACAATAAATACTAATACAAAAAACATATTATAAATATTATAATATTTTTTACCTTATCAGTTTTTTTTGTGTGTTGAAACACTGATTATCTTTTTTCACTTTTTTCACCATTTATTACGCCTGGTCAGAGTCAATAAATCAATCAATCAATCAATCAATCAATCAATCAATCAATCAATCAATCAATCAATCAATCAATCAATCAAATCAATATTTTTGTACATACAAACACACTTTAAAAATTATGACTGCTTTTCTAGTTCTGTTGTAAAATGTTTAAATATACAATAAAAAGCAATAATATAGTGTTCATTAGTATTATTTATTTGTAATACTGAGTTAATCTATCAAAATAAAATATTGTTAACATTAATTATAAATTGCCACTAAATAAATGGCTAAATAATTCAATATTTGTGTGTGTGAATAGTGAATACATGTTTATCTAGTACTATTCTAAAATATTTGAATTTAATATGAAATACAAGAATGCTTTTTGTTCTTTTAAACTTTTTTATTGCTGTAAACAATATTACACATTTAGCTTCAGGTGCTTTTCAAAAAGAAGCCAATCAGAAAGCCTTCAAGAAATACAGCGATGACTCGTCTGCCAGGATCCCAGCGTCCTGATAGCTCGTGTATTATATATAATAAGAGCTGTCGAGAAACTCGAAACGACACCACGTGCATCAGATTTCTCGGCATGTTTTCCCTTCTCTTCTCCTCTGCAGATGGCGCTAGTGCTTCACCGCAGCTGCAGCGCCTCAGCCCGGCTGCTGAGAGTAAGGCTTTTATACGGAGGATCCGGGGACGTTCAGTCAGGTAGCGCGCTCAGGTTGAGCTGTCAGCGGGGCTTTGATGGAGGAAGTGAGCTGGGGAGCGATGTTTTCTTAAACCTGCAGATGAATTTGATCCTGCTTATGCGCGCTGAGTGGGAAGAAGAGACTCCCGCACCGCCGAGCTGTTTGTTTACGTTCAGCATCTGAGAGGATCTGCTTATACCATATATACTGCCAAAATCACTCAGCATCTATCTATCTATCTATCTATCTATCTATCTATCTATCTATCTATCTATCTATCTATCTATCTATCTATCTATCTATCTATCTATCTATCTATCTATCTATCTATCTATCTATCTATCTATTTCTTTATGCATTTATTTTATTTGTTTGTCAAGCATATGCTACTAAAGGACATTAATTCATTATTTTATTAATTGTCAAGCATATTAAAGACTAAATATGCCCAGTACGTAAACATGATTGTTAAATACAACTAAATTACTATGAATTGACGCCCAATCAACCATCCTTCCATCCATCCATCCGAGTTAAAACTACAAAATACTGAAAATAATAAATAAATAAAAATAAAATAATAAAAAATGTATTGGCTGAATTTCATTAATATTATTACATTAAATTATTTTACTTTTTAAATTACTTTTCAATACACTCCTCAATAAATTAAAAGAAAGATAGATAAGTAGATTAATTAATTATGGAAATTATTCTAGTGTGTGGCTAGATAGATAGATAGATAGATAGATATTATATCATATAAATTAATAAATAAAAAAACAAAGCAAATTAAAATGAAAAGAGATAATAAAATATGTAAGCATCTATGTATACATGTACAATATGGTGAAAAAGTTGATTTTTTCTTGTAACCTTTCAAAAAGGGAAACATTCATATATTTTAGATTTATACATGTAAATTAAAACACTTCAAAAGTTGTTTTGTTTTAATTTTGATGATTAGATCTTACAGCTAATGAAAGCCAAAAATCAGTATCTCAAAATATTA